>CAAAJI010000373.1:40911-53618 GCA_900642245.1 Fragilaria radians
GGAATAATTCCATTTAAAGAATTTGTGTCCATATAGATGTACTTCATTCCCTTCAACTTGCCGACTTCAGAGGGGATAGTCCCTGAAAGTCTATTCATATACAATGCCAATGAAATTAACCTGGTCATATTTCCAAGCTCAGTTGGAATCGTGCCTTTCAAATTGCTATCAGATACATCAAAGGAGTTTAGGTTTTGCAACAAGCCTAATTCAGATGGTAACGTTCCAGTCATTGAAGAGAAGGACATATCCAGATACCACAAATTTGTAAGCCTAGATATCTCACTTGGTATTGATTGTGAAGGAAAATGTTCAACCCTCCCTAATGACAGATATCTCCATTGACTACTGTTGAAGAAAGCATATCTTCGATCCATAGTAACTCCTTTGTTATGCGATAAAGATAAAACCTTCATCGTATCGGATTCAACAATGGACTTTGGTATGGCTCCACTTAATGCATTGCTGTCTAATTTTAACACTGAGAGCCTAGAGAGATCTGATGGAATGAGACCAATCAAACTATTTGCTTCTGCATTAAGATACCTCAGTCTTGGCAAGAATGTCAAAAGGTTTGATGGCAGAGATCCTTGAAGATTATTTGCAGAAAGTGAGATTTTTATCACAAGACCTTTCGAGGAACAAGCAATATGAGTCAAGCCCCACTGACAATATGAAATGTCTGATAACCAATCTCGTTGATTATTCCATTGTCTCCCATTTGTGGCAAAATACAAAAGTGACAGTCCATATCGTTGACGTATGGTCGTGTTGTATATGATGTCATTGGCAGAATTGGCAACGGATAAGAGGGCTAGATTCTCTGACGAACAGGAATTCGTATTAGGCATATCGAAATTTAATATCTCCAGAAATGTCTGCCGCAACGAATGGTATCGACCAACCAGGCACGATGGAATTTCTACTTGATATCCGATACTCTGATAGCAACCATTAAAAACATGATCTATGGAACATGAGTCTGTGGAAGCTTGAGATTGGCTTGTCATAGCTATACTCACTCCGATGACTATGCCAAAAATGACAAGCAGCAACAAACTCCAGATTAAACATCGACGTCGCCTCAAATTAGCAGCATACTTCTCTTCCAGAACCTCCATATCCGGCCAAGAATCCCTCTGTAAGCCGTCAATATTTGTATCAACAATCAATGACTCAGGAGCTTGTCCTTCAGACGGTGGTGGGTTAATTGTCAAGATGGAATCATTTTCCCTCGAATCTTCTAAGGGCTCATGAGCTATGGAAGGAACATCCAAGTAACTTCGATCATAGTCCTCGTTATGGTTGCTGAGATAGGTGGCGTAAGCCCCTGGATGAGTTTGTCCTTGAATGGGCTGTACCTTCATCAGACGATGACTGGGCTGGCGTAACAGAGAATTAGGTGAAGCCACCGCGTGCTCACTCCCACCTCCAAGAGTTGACGAATTAGGAGACGTAGGATTACTTGCCCCCGATAAATCGCTGGAATCAAACAAGTGAGAAATGTAAGTGCCTTGATTCGCATCTTCTAAATATGGCACACTTCTGCTTTCTATTGCATTCACTGAAAGCATTTGATCGCTTTCTATTGACGACTGCTGCGACACACGAGATTCATCGTTGGATAGATTGCTAATGCTGCCAGAATCATCGACACTCTGCCTTAGATCACTTCCATAACTACGAAATATGTCTTCTTTTTCTATGTTGTTGCTACTCATTGATATATGACTCTTGCACACCAGCGAATCGATTCGTTTCAGACTTTTGTGACGTTAAAAATAAAAACGGTTTTTTTTGCCAAAAAAAATCCAGTGTTCAGAATACTAGAGACGTGAACAATAGCACTACTACCCATAAGGTAATGTTTTGCGCACTATTCACATAGGCCGTTAAAATGTTCCCTTATAGACCCGCAGGAAAATGTGCATGGTCCTTAAAAGTTTAAAACAAACCTGTATGTTGTTGCTACTTTGTTGTTGTTGCCCCTTAAAGGGTCCCTGCTAGATTGCTGAAGCAGTCAAAGAAGACTGTGGGAAAGGTTTCTGCTGCTTTGCCTACTCAAAAGAGGAAGATGCTGCCACAAGATCTGCCCGAAAATACTTGCACCTAAGACTGTTGCTGTCATCAATAAAGGCAACTCTACTTATTCGAGCGTTGAGAGAAGTTCAGGGAAGCAAAGGTTCCAACAAAAGTTTGCAAGAATTGCATATTAATTTCTTATTTCACAAGTTAAATATATTAATATCCTATCTCACTAAATACATGTATAAATTTTCTTCTTGTGCCCAGATACGTTGTCCATTCCTATTCAGTGTTTCCTGATAACTTAAAATATTTTCTTGAACAGTAGGATTGGCAATTATGATCCAGTATTTTGGTTATAAACTTCCTGATTGTTGATAATATTGTCATCCCATTCTACTCTTTGAATTTCATCATCATTTGTTACACTTTATTTTTGGAAATGAATCATATCTAACATGTATGTCTCCTCCCTTAATTCAATCAATAGCAATGTAAAAGAAATGGTTAAGAAATCAAAGTAGTCACTCAGAATGATGGGAAGAGCCTCCCCTAAGATCAAAACTTGATTTTTGGATTGCAATGCTTCCTCCAATTTTTGCTAAACGGAAAGACAATCTCACATCTCATTTGAGGCAAAGGTGATCCTTAGCTGAAATGATCTGTTCTTGTCAAGAATTGGAAGCAAGCTATTCATTTTCAAGATTGTTGATGTCAATTTCATGATGGCCATGATGGTTTCTATGATGTGTTAATTTTGTCATCCATGAACGATTTTGTGATCATCATAGATTGTTCATGTAGAGACAGACGTACCAAGTTTCAAAGAACAATTATGAACAATCCAAAGTCAAAGATGTGTGAAATCAAGGTAATTATTTGGAACTTATGCATACAATAAGCGTGTACGTGCGATAAGAATTGACGCTTACCAGAAAAAAAATTAAAAGTGTTGTTGATTGAAAAGAGATGAGAATTTCCAGCTGAATGTGATAAGATAAAGGATGTAGATTACTTAAAATAGTGAGAAAATTGAGTTTGTGAGTGATTGAAATAAAGTAAATTCAAACTCTGATTTCCGCTCTACTCCTTTGAATTCAAGACTTTATTTCGTCCACTCTAATCACTTTTCCTTCTCATTTTCATCCAAGCCCAGCACATTTTCATTCCTTTTATTCATTTAGTCTCAACTGTTTATTTCAATCACATCACATGTATTTCACCTGGATTTCTCCGTTACATAAAATTTTACTTCCTGTATTTTCTGTGTTTACATTGGTTTCGCAAAGCTTTGTTTTGTACCACGCGTATTTTACTTACGAAGAAGATAAAATCAACTAACATGAAGTTTGCCTTGTAACATACGGATACCCACTTCAGTGAATGACCCGTTAACTTCATCAGTATGATCCAAAAATAAAGAATTTATGTGTTTCTTTTATGTTAAACCATACGTAAGTAGAAAATATTAAAAAATACCGATGTTTATTCGAAACTACAAGCAATTAAAATTTGGAATATCGCAGGCAATGAAAATTTGGAATATCGCAAAGTTGAAAGAATTTTCTTTTCGGGCAAATGTGCCATATTTTTAGACAATACTCTAAGTACCTTTGAATTATTATACTTCTTTCTTAAATTCTAGTCCTTAGGAATTTATTTGTCTCTTTCTGGACATAAATCCTTCCAGCCTCAAGAATGCAGAACAATCTGGGAAGAAAGTATTAATCCTCCTCCTCTTTAAATATGCCTTGAGGTATGACTCTTCAGCTTAATTTTATTTATTGAACCAATCATGGTTTCATATGTACTTGCATCTCCATCATTACAAAGAGGTGAATTATCTTGTACTCTTCACTCATGAGAATCTTGATAGAACTTTGGATTGATGTTTTGCTACAAGTGCTAGATGGAATTCACCACGTCCTCAGTAAAAGTGATACTTAGAATACATAACGGCATTGTGATAAATCTGATACTTAAACATAACGGCATCGTGATAAATATCCCCTCATTCTATGCTTTCATCCTACAAGCAAAAGGGTGCAATAAATTCTGGGTCCTGGTTATGTCTCAATATCATGTGGAAAGGTCGGCCTGCCATTTTTTCCTAAACGTCCAATATCTTGCGCGATTGCGGTCCTATGTTGCCGATAGTGAACATCACACGAACTGTGACTAAAAATTACGATCGCTGATACTCCACTTTTTTATATATGGAACTGTGATTAAAAGTTAACCTGATTCAATCAAGCGGCAAAATTGCAGCACTTTCATGACGTGATGAACATGTCGCGCCTTGGGGGACAAGATCATCATCTTGCTTACGTGATTCATGCCAAGAGGGAACGAAAGGAAAATGATCCAATCAACTTGGATATTACTTTCTTAAACCATACTCCTTCAGAAGATTCCAGGGAAAACGATTCGATCTTGACTTTGAACCCACCTCCCTCTGAAGGACAAGCGGCTGAATCATTGATTGTTGATACTCATATTGACAGCTTACAGAGGGATTCTTGGCCGGATATTGAGATTCTAGAAGAAATATTCGACGCTAAATCGAGAATGCAAAGATGCTTTGTTTGGGCTGTGATTTCAAGCATAATTCTTGGTATAGTTATTGGAGTAAGCATTGCTATGACAAGCCAAGTGACACAAGCTATTGCTTCCCCACCCGAATGCTCCATAGATAATGTTTTAAAAGGCTGCTATCAGAGTATCGGATATCAAGTAGAAATTCCATCGTGTCTGGTTGGTCGATACCATTCGTTGCGGCAGACATTTCTGGAGATATTAAATTTCGATATGCCTAATACGAATTCCTGTTCGTCAGAGAATCTAGCCCTGTTATCAGTCGCCATTTCCACCAACAACGTCGTATACAACAAGACCATCCTTCAGCGATATGGACTGTCACTTTTGTATTTTGCCACATATGGGAGCCTATGGAATAATCAACGAGATTGGTTATCAGACATTTCATATTGCCAGTGGGGCTTGACTCATGTTGCTTGTTCCACGGAAGGGTTTGTGACAAAAATCTCACTTGCTGGTAATAATCTTCAAGGATCACTGCCATCAAACCTTATGGAATTCTTGCCAAGACTGAGCTACCTTAATGCAGAAGCAAATAGTTTGACAGGTCTCATCCCATCAGATCTCTCTAGGCTCTCAGTGTTAATATTAGACAACAATGCATTAAGTGGAGCTTTACCAAAGTCCATTGTTGAATCAACAATGATAGAAGTTTTATCTTTATCGCATAATCATCAAGTCATTATGGATCGAAGAAATAGTTTCTTCAATGGTAGTCAATGGAGATATCTGTCGTTAGGGAGGGTTGAACATTTTCCTTCACGAACAATTCCAAGTGAGATATCTAGGCTTACAAATTTGCGGCATCTGGATATGTCCTTCTCTTCAATGACTGGAACGATACCGTCAGAATTAGGCTTGCTGCAAAACCTAACCTCCTTGGATATATCTGGTAACGCTATATTAGGCACAATTCCAACTGAGCTTGGCAATATGATCAGGCTAAATTCGTTGATACTACACATAAATGATCTTTCAGGCACTATCCCTCCTGAAATTGGCAGGTTGATGGGAATGAATTACATGTATTTGGACACAAATTCTTTATTTGGAGTTATTCCAAATGAAATTTGCCTCTTGGAAAATCTTGTAGAGCTAAGCCTTTCCAACAACAAGTTAACGGGACAACTCCCAGAAGGTGTTACAAAGCTGACGAATTTAGTAGTATTCAAGTTTGCACCCAACAATTTTGAACGGTTCGTTCCTTCGGATCTTTGCGAGCTGAAGGAAAATGGAAATTTGGTCTCTCTTGGAAATAGCAATAGTATTACTTGTGTGGACAACTTGGGTGACACTCTTTGTCCTGATTCCTTACTTGAATGCTGCAACAAAACATTCTTGTATTGTAAACTCCAAAATTTATAATCGAGGTCTCATGATGAATTTTTGAATTCCAGGAAATAAAGCTGTATTAAAGGTTTACTATTATTGATTTGACCACTTCTTCATACATACAAAAAAATCACTATGTTAATCTCCATGCCAAAAAATTAAATATTGCTTACGCTATAAACTAGTCCACGTTAATTATGGCGGTCATGTTCTTTCACCTATTAATTTATTCTCTACTTGGGTAATATCTGGCGTACCATAGGGTGAAAAGGAAGATTAAAAAAATATTCGATAAGCAACTAGTCACTACCAGGGAGACATTTTTGAAGAAATCAATGTATTTTAGAGGTATTTAAAGCATGAAATCATTGCTACAAATAAAGAGCTAAATTATCACTAGTTTAATTGCATACATTTTTCGTTTAAGAAGTGAAAATGATGAGCAGTTTCTTGATTTCCTGTTAGGCACGGTATTTTGAATTCATTTCCAGTTATCTTACGAAAGAATCAGTAGTAACCCTGATGGTAAAGCATTTGCAAGAACCGTAGATACCGCTTGTTGATTCTAATACCAGCACGTGCGTTAAACAGGAGCGAGAGATAATTTCTAGATTTTGAGCTAAGAAATCTTACATTCTTCACTATCAAATGAATTACTGAAACAAACCATAATCTTATGGATATTTACCTCATACGGAAAAAATGTTTTCCTCATGTATCAAAGGTGCTTGCCTTAGATGATAAGGATGCTGGTTTGTTATTGTTTAACGGAACCTATATGAATGCACGTGTGTTAGGATGCATGAAGTTAGTTTATCCTAAATTCGAAATAAAGCAGTATGTCCCAACGTATTCGAAAAAGAATTTTACATTCACCGTAGGCATCGATTTGATAAATCATTGTATTACTCGCACTTTAACGGTGATCATATCATGACAAATAAAGCCGGATTAGGATTATTCTTACTCCTATTATTCATTCTTAATATTGAGCTTTTAGGGATTTTTCACGTATGCTGAGATGTCATGAGTCAATGATATGACAATAAACGAGTCCCTACTTGGTATATTGGTAATCATCCTCCACTTCCATGGTTAAGTAAAGAGAGCAATTACCACATCTGATGCTACGACTCCCAAAATGCTCGACTCAATTATTTCCGGCAATCAAGTTGAAATGACTTGTTGGGTTGATTATTCCTAGTAGGAATAAATGCATTATTTTCATGCTAGATTGACTTACTACAGTAGTGTTGGTGTTTGTTTTGCTAAAGGAATAGGTGCGTCAACTACCACATACGTATTGCATTCTCAGGAGCAAATCTGTATGTAATTTGTATATCTTCTAATGCTTATTCAAAGGTACTCAGAGAAATGAGGGGACAGCAATTTTGGCTTAATCATGATGCTTCCAGATTCATTTATGACTCTTAAATAGGTGACTAAACATCAGAAAACTGCAGAAACCTTGAGACATGGATTCATATTAGAATTAATTGGGATTTCTACTAGAGTGCCTTTTGAAGATAAACGTGATATCTATTGGGAGTGATATGTGATGCAAACACTTTCAAACTGGGAGTATATATACAGCTGTCACTTCAAGTATTACAGAAGAAAGAAATGTGGCTTCAATATCAACGAAGATATTACAGCCAGCATACATCCGAGGGGAAGAAATGGCAATCCGTTTGGTTATCAAGGTTGAACAGATGTCTATTTATTAAGCTTAGTAAATTAGATTATATGATGTGTGAATCAAGATCATATGGACATTGAATAAAAAGTAGGAGTGAACTTTAAATTTGGTTTTTGATCAACGTATTGAGGTATTTGAGTCTTGTACCAAAATCAGCGAAATGGCGAAAAACCAACAATCGATTGGATGGCATCAAACCTTTCAATGAAGAAGTTGGTGAAAAATTGGATTCAAGTAGAATTGAATAGTCCAAAAATCACAGAAAAGAAGTGCACAAATCCACACAAATTCCATGCAACGTACGACGAGCATGCGAGACAAACGAATAATGCGATTCAAAATTTAAGGCCTGAGAAACATACGGACAAGAGATGTCCCTGCATGAGATTGTGCAATTGTAATTATTTAAAGAGAGCATTCAATGAGTAAATCAATCAAATTACTTTTACCCGCCGACAATTCCACTATGATTGACGATACGAGACGGTCACTGTTGTCAGATCTTCCTATCGACCTGATGAGCTACATCATGACATTTATGGATTATAGCGACTTAACTCAATTTGAACAAACTTGTGAAAGCGCATATCGGCTAGTTGCGTCAACCCTTGCTTGGAAATATCGATGCGACATCGATTTTGTACCGTATCCACGTTACGATTGCCGAAAATATGGATATCCATGCGAGGACTACAAGAAATCCTATCGATACCTATTCTCAGAAGTACGACGGAAGAAAATCAATATCCACGATTTGGAATCCTTGGATTGGTACTTTAATTACACTCCGATAGCAGGAGGGCGAGGAAAAGACACACTGGTATCCTGTTCCTTCCGTGATGGACAACTACACTTGGTGGGATATCCTCCCCTTCCCTATTATATTTCCCTTGATGCCTCATTGTTGGGGATTGGTATTTTCCCCCCACATCATGTTAATCGATTACCCAATGGAGAATGGCTCATTATCAATGAAAATGTAACCTTTGTTAGTTGTGAGCCCAATGGAATACTGACGTATCGTGACCGAGGATTTCAGTAGATTACATGAAAAAGGTCATGTCGGTTTTTTTCTTCTGTACGATGGATATGGAAATCGGAAGCTCAGTTTTCAAAGTTTCTCTGCTAATGATTGCGATTGCGTCCTCATTAGTCGGCAAAGCCTCTCATAACATCAATATTCATTTTCGCTTACTATGCGTATAACTTAGTTATCGGATATGACATTGAATGCCATGTGTATGCTCGAAAACGAGGCATGATATCATGGTCAAAATTAAATTCTACCAGTCAGTTTCATCGTTTTTTTTTGTATTTCAAAGATCATCAGCTTCCATGAATAAGGTTGAGAAAATGTGCATGTAGTATCCGGTGTGGAGAATAGGTAACTGCCGCAACCATATATTGATCACAAAAGATATCAATTAAAGCATGTCCAATGCAAAATAAAGAACAAAATGATTTTTGTCTCTAATTTAGACATGTATTGGCCCTTGATCTGCGTAGCAATATTGTTTTATTTTCTTTCTTTCGTTCCCTTCGAATTTTCAGGTTCCTAAGAATGTATTCCCATGATAAAAATGATTGTTAAGATCTTGCAGTTTGAATATAGACATTCATTTGTGTAGACATCCATATTATCTGATACTGGAGGAATACTAATTGAGAGATCAATTGATGCTTAATTGTGACCTTTTGAGCGCTATTAATTTCCAAAATTCTGCCATATCGCAATAATTTGTCACTAATATTTGGTTTGGGCTTTAGCTTGTCAATATTGCATTCTCTTTCTTTTCTCTCTCTTTCCCGGCATACACTGATGCTATTCTGCAGCTTCAAAAGGCTCACTTGGATATTATGAAAGACAATTTAGGATGACAAAGTTCAATTATAATCTTTGCTGTTAGAGAATGCACGTAGCAGACACACCGTGGCAGTCAAAAGACATCCAAGTACATCAAAACGTGAGTATAGAATAGGGACAAAAGAATGACATCAGCACAATTACACTAATGCAACTCTAGTACAGCTATCTTCAAGAATTCTCCTACCTTTATCCCATTCCTCTGTCTTCAAAAAATTTAAACAAACTATTTGACTATTTCTTCTGTGCAAAAATTTCATTTTTCATCAAAGGCCTATACACTTCTAACTACCAAATTGGGACTATACGTTGCATGTTTAGAAGCAACATTCAATCTGCTATTTTAACAAGACTCACATAAACTCTACTGATACTATTGGATGTATCATCTTTATTTCTGAAGCCCTTGTATACTTTACTAGATCTTGTTTGAGAAGATATCTTTCATCATGTGGGATATCAATAATTGAAAGATTTTCCAGTCATTTACCATACAACCATCCTGCTCTATGCAAAGTTGTACAAGGTGAAATTATGATCTATCTTATCTATTTTTGACAAAAATTGATCTCATTTTGCGTCACATTGCAATGCCCCCTTGTGAAGGTCACTCTCATTCACGCCACATCACCCTCTTATGACGGTCTCGCGTCACTCCTATAGATGCATGTGTTCACTTCCTGATGAATCTTGATTAGGATATGAGTTCATTCTCTCAAAATCCTTCAAAAAACTATCTTTAGTTTTCAATTAGCTTTAGCATAAATAAAAGTGGATAGTTAATGTGTCTTTAATACCCAAACCCAGATGTGTAAACATGTGAAATATTTAGATTCTTTACTTTCACTTGTACTAACAGTCTTGGACGTCTCCAACATTGGTACACAAATCCAGCTCTTAGTCTAATCTATTAATGTCAGACTGGATATTGTTCATGTCACATAAAGCTACTAGATTAATGCATTTCTTTTCAGTCTATACTTTAAGGTATGGCAGGATCAAGTCAAACAAACTAATCAAGTCTATTTGAGCGCTTTTTCAAGAGATTATTGAAAACAGACGTAACAATGTACCTTGACATACCTGATGGATTTGAAAATTAATATTTCAAGATGCAACTTTGAATAATTTCAAATCAAAGACAGCATGGAAGTCAATTAAATTCCATTTGAGTTTACTCTTTATTTTAGTTTAGGAAGTCAATTACAACCAGTAGAGATTTACAGCAACCAATTCCTGCAGCAATATTATCACTGCCTCCTCGATCTCAAACTAGGTGGAAAAACGGATGTAGGGTTAGGGTCATGACTCTTTTCTTTTGACAAGGCATTTTGAAAATAGTAACTGGCTTAGAAGACGAGTATAGTATAATAGCGTATTCGAAGAAGATACGACGAAGATAAAATTTATAACTTTTTGCTTTGGAATCATGTGCCCGTAAAGGCTTACACGATATCTCCTCCTTCGCTACGATCGCTTTAGTTGCAACTGACAATATGAGGTAAGGTAATCGACTTGTTTTGACAGTTGTAATTGTACCAATTAAATCATCAATCGTGTTGTCCAAGCTTTGAATTTTGACAGGGTCTAATACGAACAAGTTTTCATGCATAGGTACTTCAGAATTCATGAAATGCTGCAATGCGATTCAAGATTCACTGTCCAGCTATAGAAATCAAGTTTCGGTTCCGGATCTTTCTCTGAGACCCGAAATCATTGTCGATTTCCTTTGAATTGGAGATTTCTCATTGGCTTTTAGCACACTTAGTAGCGTTGACTCTTGTTTTGTATTTCAATTCATTGACTGGGACGATTCCATCTTCCATGCGACCTTTGGCAATGCTGACATCCTAATCCTCTTACAACAAGGCATCCTTCCCTATGCAATGGAAAAATTTACACGCTTGGATATTTCTGACATTTGTAAAAAGAATTGATTCCATGTTTGATGAGATCATTGAATAACTTGCTTTTTCAATTTTCTCATTAAGTGTCACGAAGTAAATTCTTCTTTCAATGAAGACAAACCTTGGAAGTGTTGGATTTGTCAACAATTGAGTTAAATTTCCCATAGAACACGGAATTGTCCCAGTCAATCGATTGATATGCACTTTCGGTAGTGATATCTAAGCTAGACATGCTAATTTCCGATGTAAATGTTCTAATTAAGTTGAATATTTTAATGACTTTAGGTTTTCAAATAATCCGACACGGTAGCTCTAATCATATAAAGGCTTGCTCTTTATTTAAAAGCTTTAGCTAAAATCATCACCTATCATGACAGAATTTATCAGCATTGTTCTCTACAAAAATAGGTTATGACATCAATCATTCATCAAAAGTTAAGAGTATCTCATGCCATTCTGATGCCTATTAATGTATGCAACAGAGTTAAGCAAAGAAAAAACCCAGGTTTATTGGACAGCTATTCAACCGTAAATTCATTTTGTAACCCAAATAGTTGATGGACAATTAAGAAATGAATGGATTATTAGTGAATGAGACAATTTTCTGGATAGCATTGTCCTTGAAGAGAGTAGTTATGGCATGGTAAAGGAGTAATGGATAATCCAAATATTTGGATTATCTTGTGGCAAGCATCCCAAATGAAAAGATTGGATGAATACATGTCAATGCAAGAATGCTGCTAATGGCATTCTCAAATACACTTTCTGCATGGAATGTTTCTCTGCTGGGTTGACACAAGTGTGATATAACTAGGTGATATATATGGATCAACAAAGTTTTGAATCAGTACTTCATGCACAGATGCGCACATTCAAGGTGTGTTCAGTCTCAGGTCTAGAATTAGAATTCAAGGATGGAAAGAGATAGCCGTTTTTCAAGGGTTGGAGGAGGATGTTGATAATATCAACGGCACTGTAGTTCATTTGATTTGTGACACGATCCCAGATCTGAATATGTTTATATGGATCATGGCACAAATTTCTAGGATGCATCATCTCATTGCTAGTAATGGTGACATCCACATGCGCAGCTTCTTTATGACCATAAAGTGTTCCAAAGGAAACGGATGGTGTTCGTCATACAATTTACTTACAGCACGATGACATTTCAATGAATTTACCCTATAAAAACAAATTTGATACTGAATTAAAAACAGTACTACTATTAATTTGCCAATCTAAGTTTCGCTAATTTAAGCTGAGAATAAACATGAATTTCGAA
>CAAAJI010000374.1:0-27932 GCA_900642245.1 Fragilaria radians
GTTAACTCTGCGGAGCAAAGCAAGCACCAACCACTAGTCCTACTACTAAAAAAGTTTCACATCCGATCTGGCCGGTGCTACCCCGTAACCCTTGTGTGTTTTGTTGGAAAATAATACTCGAGAAAGTGATTGAGTACGAGTACAGTGTTTACAGAGTGTTCGACTAAAATCACTAGGGATATAGCTAATTCAAACGTTGTCGGGATTTTACTTTCAGTTGTAAACTGTTAAAACGCAATTGTCATTCAAATGCTACTGAAATGTGGATAGATGAGATGTAATTGCAATAGTAATCTGGACGGTGCTACCCCGTAACCCTTGTGCGTATTGTTAGAAACGTAGAAAGGGATCGAGTACAGTACAGAGTTTAAAGAATGAGGGACTAAAATCACTAGGGATATATCTAATTCACACGGCACCCATAATACTAGAGAACATTAACTGCAACTGTCATTTTATATGCTATTGAAATTTTCATCGTAGTCCATAGTGGAAAGATATAATTGTGATATTAATCTGCAGCTAAATGAAATTCCTTCTACACATTGAAAATAAATAACAATGTTCCTTTAAATTTAGGAAAAAGATCTCTTGTGCTTCTTAATCTAAGACTAATAATCGAGTACGAGTACAAAGTTTGGTTGAGCGACTAAAGTCAGTAGGGATATAGCTAATTCAAACGGTATCTGATTTAAATATTGGGTAATAAAACAATAATTCCATCCTGCTTTCATCCAGAATTATAAACTAGAATGATGTCAAGACTTTCAGTTGTGAACTGTAGAATATTTAATGCAATTGTCATTCAAATGCCACTGCAATGTGGATAGATCTAATTGCAATTAATCTGCAACTAAATGAAAATCTTTCAAAACAATGAAAAAATAACACTATTCCTTTAAATTGAGGAAAAAGATCTTTTGTGCTTCTTAATCTTAAGTCTTATTTGTAAGTACCAATGACATGTTGCGTCAAGTTGAAAAACTTAAATATTGTGCCATGCATCAGATTGCACGACCTGCAAATTCTTGGTTCACAAATAGCAATCATAAAAATCCACGTCAAAATTAATACTGGAAATTAACAAGCAGAAATTCAAAGATACATTCTCTTGTGTAAAATAGTTAACTCTGCGGAGCAAAGCAAGCACCAATTACTAGTTTCTCCTGAAAATATTATGATGAGAGGGAACCCGGATGGAGAAAATTGGGAAAATTAAATTGGCATCCGGTCCCTGTAGGAAATGTACCAGGAAACAAATTGGAAACGATATCTACATACTAAGATGGTATGAAATGAGAAAAATTGGAGATGGACCGGATGTCAATGCTTCAGTATAACCCTACAGGATCGGATGCCACAAAATTGGTACCAAATGTATGAAGTAAAAGTATCCAGTATTGTAAATTTTTTATATACATTTCGGTCGACTTCCTTAGGGATTGCAATGCTTTCTGTTGCAGTGACAAAGAGCTGCTTTTAACGTGGTCATAACAATACCACATTCACAAGCATATCCAGTACAATTTCCTTTATCAACTATAAAAGAATCCAAATGACCAGATTCACGGACTTGGTTAATAGATTTTTTATAGTAGAGAACTATATCCTTCACAAGAGATGCATTACGTTGGAAGCCATGCTTCCTTAAATGTATCTGAATTGAACGATGCTCAATTTTGATCCCTGGCTTCTTAGGAATCTTCATGGCAGCAGCATGAGCCAAAAGGGGAGAAAATAAAAATCTCCAAAGCAGCAAGACTTCCATTGTGATCTTGCATCCTTTCCACTAGAACACTCTATAGATTGAAAAAATATAAAAGAAAAATAACAAACAAAGTGCATTTAGGAAATTAGAAGTTTTCAATCAGTTTCGTGATATTATTATAAACAATTAAAGAGACAAAGATGCTCCTCTATGCCGCAAGCAAGAGGATCACAGGAGTGTGTTGGAGATACTGACTAGTACGACCAGTATTTAAAAAGATACAGGTCGATCATTGAATGGTCAATATCCAATCATATTTTATGGTAAAATATTGTGAGGCCAAAAATTGAGCAATCCTTTCATTAGCTCATAATTATAATTTTATTTATACTGCTTCATCAGTTTTCCCAATTGTTAGGATAGGTTTGCCCACTGTTGTCTTGTAGACACAGATACCTCATTGTAAGAACAGTTGTGGTCTCAACATAAAATTATAATTATCGCTCAATAATCATGGTTACCAAATCTCCAGATCAAACCGCATCATCTCCCAATCCTGCACCCAGTGAAGACTCTGTATCACGCCGAAACCCGAACAGATCCCGTCGCACAGTGAATAAACAGATCACTAAACAAGGAAGATTCAATGGAAGATGTGAGGAACTGAACGGAAATATCTATGACTGCACTGACATCAGGCAGGCAGATCAATATACCAAGACAACAAAGGAAATTGCAGAGTATATTGGTAGAAATTACAAGTATGGAATGGATACAAGGTTAGCCACTGAAAACTTGCAATATGTTGCTGCAAAGATACCAGAAGATCCCAAAGATAATGCTACAAAAACCGAACTTCGAATCTGGGAGAAACGGATCGACGATTACGTGAAGAGAGAAACAACTACAGTGGAAAATCTAAAGACTGCCTACTCACTAATCTGGGGTCAATGCTCTGACCTCATGAGGCAAAGACTAGAGTCAGCAAGTAATTTTAAAGTCATCTCTACATCTAACCTATAACTTCCAAAGCCAGAGGTATATGCCACAGGCAATCCATGAGGCAAAGAAAAGAATGTACCAATGCTATCAAGCCCCAAGTATGTCGGTTCAAGCATACTATGACCGTTTCATTAATCTAGTTGATATCATTGAACACATTGAAGGCACATTTGGCACAGAACCTGGAGTTATCAAGGACATTGCGCTTACAAAAGGCAAGGACATGAATGATTTGTCAGAGGAAGATAAGCTTGAAGCTAAGGAGCTATATTTGAGTGTAGCTTTCATATTTGGTGCTGATAGAGGAAGATTCTCCAGGCTGCTGCATAAACTACAGAACGACTACCTTCAGGGATATGATGGATACCCAAAATCCTTACAAGCTGCATACAATCTGTTGACAAACTGGAAGTCAAATCATCCACGCGGAAATGGGCTTGTGAGTGACGGAGTATCATTTGCAACAACAAATGTAACAACAAATTCAATCAAAAAGAAATCAGATAAAAGCAAGGTTGTATGCCATAAATGCAAGAAAAATGGGCATTATGCAAATGAATGTCCTGCCAGTCAAAATGAGAATGAGGCAAACAACACTTCAGCTGAAACTTCAAGTGTAGCATCGAATACCATGGACGATCAGAGTACTTCTAGCAATATGATGGTTGTTACTTCTGATCATCATAATGGTGGTTTCCAGTTTAATCAAGTTGGTTATGTGAATTCAAGCATTACTCGGAAGAGTAATGTTCCAAATACTTGGATACTCCTTGATAACCAGTCCACCATTGATGTGTTTTGTAACCCAGCGCTACTTGAGAATATTCACAAAGTGAAAGAAAGCATATCAATTCACTGTACTGCAGGAGTAACCTCTACAGACATGGTTGGAACATTAGCTGGATATGGGAAGGTTTGGTACCATGAAAACGGAATCGTAAATATATTATCTCTATCCCAAGTGTGCAAAAAGGGACATGAGGTTACATTTTCAAGCAACACTGATAACAGATTCATAGTAAAAAAGCAGGATGGAAGGGCTAGGATTTTCAAACAATTGCCACAAGGACTCTACTACTCTGATGCAGCTGGTGCAAAGCATGATGAGTTGATTTTTATTACTACTGTAGATGATAAAGCATCTAAGTATACCAATAAACACTACTTTCATGCGTACTTAGCTTGTAGACTACAAAGAATAATTGGTAGATCAAGTACACAACATATGCTTCGAATAATAGATAACAGCCTCCTACCCAACTGCCCAGTGTCAAGGAGTGATGTGATTAGGGCTGAGGATATTTTTGGACCAGATTTAGGATCAATTAAAGGGAAGACAGTGCAAAGAGCCCCTGAACAAGTCAAGCTGAATGACCATGAAATACCTACACGCATATTGGAAAATTATGGAAATGTTACAATTGGAATAGATATTATGTTTATAAATTGGATGCCATTTTTAATTACCATATCAAGGAACATCAAGTTCTGCACATGCAAAATGATTAAAAGTACAAAATCAAGCACTATCTTACAGCTATAAAGCCTGTGTTGAAGCTATACAATTCTCGAGGATTTAATGTCAGATTTTTACTGATGGATGGCCAGTTTGAGTCAATCCGTATAGATCTTGGTGAAATAAATGTGATAGCAAACATCACAGCCCGTGATGAACATGTTCCTGAAGTTGAAAGGGTAATCAGAACATTGAAAGAGAGAGTGAGAAGCACACTCACAGTTATGCCTTTCAAAAGGATACCCAACCAAATGATAGCAGAGCTGATATATGGGTGCATATTCTGGTTAAACAGTTTTCCCCCAACAGATGGGGTGTCTTCAAACATTAGTCCCCGCACATTGATGACAGGATTAAAAGTTGATTTCCATAAACATTGTCAACTTGAATTTGGAGATTATGTTCAGACCCATGATGAACATGACAATTCAATGGATTCAAGAACAACTGGAGCAATTGCTTTACGTCCAACAGGGAATGTCCAACGAGGAAATTATTTTTTTAGTCTATCAACAGGCAGGAGGATAAAACGATACAGTTGGACAAAGCTACCTATGCCAAGTGAGGTAATAGCAAGAATCAACCAGCTGGCAAGTGGAGATTGCTACAATGTAGATGAAGATACTGCAAATAGCAAATATAATGATGTTGATGAAAGTGATTTAAACTTCACTGACCATATCAATCAGGATGACCTACAATTGACATACAACAGCACAGATTCACCAGTTTGTGATAATCAGGTGCAAAATAATAATCCAGAACCAGTTGATGATGAAATAGATGAAAATGAAAGAGCTGTGAACGAACTTTGAGTATAACCAAGGAAACGATTTATTTGATGAAAATGAAAATATCATAAACAATTTATCACTGGAAGATGATGAATCTCTGGTCTTCACAGCAGAAGAAGATACAGCAAATGACAATACATCAGAGATGGATGAGAAATATGGAATGAGGACTTCTTCATATGATTTGAGACCAAGACGCCCACGATATTATTCACACTTATTTGCAACAACTAATCACTATATTATGTCACAATATAGTTTGAAAAAGGGAATACAGATATTTGGAGAAAAAGGGGTTGAAGCGGTCGTATCTGAGTTAAAACAGTTGCATGATAGGCATGTAATTGAGCCAATATATCCAAGTGATATCACAATTACTGAGCAAAAGAAGGCACTTCCTTACCTTATGTTCCTTAAAATGAAACAATCAGGGCAAATTAAAGGACGTGGATGTGCTGATGGCAGACGTCAACGTCTTGATATTCCAAAGGAAGAGGCAAGCGCACCTACTGTAACACTGGAATCAGTATTTCTTACAAGTCTAATTGACGCAGCAGAAGACCGTGATGTGGCAACAGTTGATATACCTGGAGCTTTCCTACAAGCTGATATGGATGAAACAGTGCACATGAGATCTGACGGTAAAATGGCAGAGCTGATGAGCCACGTAGACCCTAAGCTCTACAGGAAGTTCATAATGAATGAGCACAAGAAGCCAGTTCTATATGTAAAGCTCAGAAAGCAATTTACGGGACACTAAGGGCTGCACTGCTATTCTGGACTAAATTGACACAGATCATAAAAGAAATGGGTTTTACAATAAATCCATGTGATGAGTGCGTGGCTAACAAGAAAATAAATAACTCCACATGTACAATCATATGGCATGTTGATGATCTCAAAATTACACGCAAGGATGCGGGCGTTGTATCCGATATTATAAAGAATTTAAGCATGGTGTTTGGTAAAGAAGCACCCCTATCCATCAACAGGGGCTAGTGTCACGATTATCTAGGTATGACTCTTGATCTCAGCTGTTCTGGTAAAGTGGCCATAACAATGAAGGACTACATAAATGCTATCATTGATAACCTACCAGATGACATGACAGGCATTGCATCTACCCCAGCGGCTAATCACCTTTTTGAGGTGAATGATTTGAATCCTGAGCATTTAACTGAAGAAAATGCAGTGAAGTTCCATCATTATGTTGCAAAGCTACTATTTCTTTGTAAGAGGGCACGGCCTGATATACACACAGCAGTTGCATTTTTTTCAACACGCGTAAAAAAGCCAGATTATGATGATTATAAGAAACTATCAAGGGTGATAAAATATTTACAGGAAACAAAAGATTTAATTTTAACTTTGGAGGCAAAACACGTTAGCAAAATTAACTGGTGGGTGGATGCATCATCCAAAGAAACAGAAGCAGTTATATTAATGATCAAGGTGCAAGAGGACTCAAGACAATATTTTCATGATTATAAAGAGAAACTCATGCACATGATTTGTTACTTTAAAGATGATTTCTTGCTCCATGCCTCAAGTCAATTCAGATATTGCTATTCAAATTACTAGATTTCACTAAGTACTAACTACTGCTGCATTTGGTCTATTTGATGGAACCTCATCCTGGAGCAAATCCAAAATTGCTGATTGCTCTTGTTGTAAAGCCCTCCATTTAATTCCGCTTGTTCTAATTTAATTGCCTCCGGACCATATGTCAACTTCCATTGTATAAATGTCATTTTGAAGATCTTGAGAGTAAGTTCACTTTGACTCTCTTGTCCACCACTTGGAGAACTTTGGGGACTCTGTGCTGCATCCATGAAATCTATCACAAATCATAAGTTGTACTGATTTTATCAACTTTTGAAAGGCTGTCAAAGCTGAGTACAACCAGCCAGGATATCTCAAGGACTTTCCATGAGCTGCTCTTCTTCTATACAAGAACAAAGCCAACTTTGAAAAAAGAAATGCTACAGATGAAAAGGGGGAGCCTCTTGAAGAAGAGTCTCATGTAGTAGGTCTAGGAACATCAAAGAAGAATGCCCTCATTGTTGTTGTCCCTTCATCAATTCAAGCTCAGCTATCATCCTTCACACCCTAAGGAAGTCAACCGAAATGTATATAAAGTTTTTTGATTACTTGATACATGGACTTCATACATTTGGTACCCATTTTGTGGCATCCGGTCCTGTAGGGTTATACTGAAATATTGACATCCGGTCCATCTCCTATTTTTTTTCTTTTTATATCATCTTTGTATGTATGTCGTCAATTCAAGCCAGAAACCAGAAGCAACTTTAACAAAGAAGCACAACAGCATTGCTTACCACAAAACAAGAGAGGCCGTCGCATCCGGGATGATCAGGATTGCGTACGTAAATACTTTACTGAATTTATCAGATGTACTAACCAAGCCATTGCCAAAAGCAAAACGTGATGCTTTGATTGATCTTTTTATGTATTAACAGGTATGAACCTTTTACCTGCTCAGGTTATTGGGATGACTAATAATGATTCCAGTTACCTCCCATGATTCGATGGGTGAACAAGTAATAGCGAGTTGCTATGCTGTTCGTTTTTTTATTTTATATTTTAAATGTTATGATTATCCAGTAAATATGTGAAACGCGATATTAGCAGGATATCAACTCGAGGGGACAAAGTTGAATCAAAGGATTACCGGTACTCGATAATGTGGCTCAATACCTAGCGCATTACCCCGCGCGCCACTTGGCTCATAATCTGATAGACATTCTGATGAGTCAGGTTGACGAACGATATTCTCTTCAGTAGAAAAGCCGGAGGTTGGGCATCTGGCAATATTAGCCAAGAGGGTAATATCTTAGAACCTTTATTTTAAGCGTGAGTGTGTTAGGATGATTATGTCATCATCCATCGTAAGCCTTTTACTTTTATACTCTAGTGTTGAAATTTCATCGATTGTGTCAAATTGACAGCAACCTCATCTCACACACGCCTGATCAAGATGAATCACACCTATGTTTTGCAAGGCAACCCTAAAGAGATAGATGAAGCAACAGCCTTATCATCATTGCCCGTTTTGATTTGTTCTTGTGACATAAAGGCAAATGCAATGAAAAGCTTGTCTGTTCCAAGCTTGGCAAGCTAGACTTGAAGAGAAATTCTCCGTGGATGCAATCAAGCACTTCGTGAATGGAGATGGTCCAAGTGAATTTGTTAAACCCGTATTTTGTCACATACATCTTGGTGAATTTATTGAAGCTGTATCTGCAGCCACAAAGGCAAACATCTTATCTACAAGGAAGCACTTAATTTGTGCCTGTCTTTGAGCCATCACATTCTGTCTTGTATCTACTTGCAGCCTGAATGGAAGTCATTAAGTACTCAAATCATGTTGACAAAATCTGTTGCAACACATCTTGTGTCTTTATTTGAACAAGGAAATGTCCTAGAAGATCCTTGCTCCCCTTGGGAATTTTACAACGCTTGGTGTCCTTTATGCAAAGCATGTTTACACTCCACTTTTTTTGTACAGGAAAATGAGTGATTTTAATGAGTTGATTTGTTTGAATTCTAATCAAGATTTGCTTTCCTAATTTCCTTAATGCGTTTTTCAATCTATAGAGTGTTCAAGTGGAAAGGATGCAAGATCACAGTGGAAGTCTTGCTGCTCTGGAGGTTTTTATTTTCTCCCCTTTTGGCATATGCTGCTTCCATGAAGATTGTCCTAAGAACCAGGGATCAAAATTGAGCATTGTTCAATTCAGATGCATTCAAAGAAGTATGGCTTCCAATGTAATGCATGTCTTGTGAAGGATATAGTTTCCTACTATAAACATCTATTAACCAAGTCCGTGAATCTGGTCATTTGGATTCTTTTATAGTTGATAAAGTAAATTTTACTGGATATGCTTGTGAGTGTGGTATTGTTATGACCACATTAAAAGCTCATTGTCACTGCAACAGAAAGCATTGCAATCCCAATCTGATTAGCAGGACCGAGACTAAACAATTATCTTGTGGTAGATATGCATCAGAGGGTCAAATTAAAAGGGTTTTTAATGATGATCAAGAACAGACAATTTAATGGGACTACAATTCTGTTTCACAACTAATGGATCCGTTTATACTCACATGTATCTTCCGCTAATTCAAACTTGCTGCCATCAAGGAAGATTCAAGATGACTTTTTGCTCATTAGGAGTGTTACAATCCCAATTTTCTGAAATGGCTCTTATTTATATCCATGAGAAAGCGAGAACTTGGTTAATGATGCATAGTCAGGAGAATGTTTTATTGGTCCCCGAAAATTTGAAGGCAGCCCTTCAAGCATTTGAAGGCTGTGAAATCAATGATGTCACACAATCCTCAACATATGTGATGCAGCATCTTCCAAAGACCATTCTCCCTGATCTTTTAAAGTTGCTGTCATATGCTTATTGCTGTGGATTACTAGATTTTTCAAACTATGACTGGAACTCTGATTTTGCAGTTGCTAAATTTCTCATGGATTTGTTACTTGAAAGTACTTCTTATGTCTTGTCTCTTCCTTTTGTTGTTGAGTTTTGTCTTATGAATTCATTCTGTGTCGCCAATGAGGTGTTTTCTAAGATTTTATCAGTTTGTAAGGCTGGTGTGTGCTCTGTTATTTGCTCATTTAAAATGTCACATTTACAGAATATGGACCATCCCTCATTAGTCAAATCATGGAATCTCCTGCCATAAACATTGTGGCTCCAATGATGAGACAGCAACGTGAAATGTACTCAAGAATTCCAAAACAAAGGAAAACTACATTGGACATAAAGGGAAATATAATTGTTGATAATTATTATTTCCCATGTGATATTTGGATAGAGATTGTTCCAGTGTTATTGGACAAACTAAAAGCCTGTGTTTCTGCTTGTTCCAAGAGTACCTGGTGGGAACCTATTATTGATGTGAACACACCAATAATTGTTAAAACTGACAGTGTGTCTGGTGATTTATTTGTTAGTGTGCGCAATGAGGATTGGAACTCTGTTGCTGGCTTAGATGATCTGAATGCTTTTGGAAGTACCAATTTTACAGCAGGAGATTGATGACAAGTGGGGAAAAAAGAACATACCACCAAGCCAGTGGAAGAGGCTGAGGAAATCAAGTAAGGGTAAATACGTATCCAGACAAGAGCAGAGCAACAGTCAAGAAGTGTTGGAGTGCAAGACATATTGGAAATATCCCTCACGTTCAGTTGAGTTTAGATTTATATTTGTTAGGGTTATCCAATGGGATAAAGAATATTGTCTTGAGGCCAATCAATTTAAAAGATACGGTGAAACCTTTAGTTCAATCTAATTTTAGTAATTACATCTTTTGACTGGATTCCCTTTTGAAGCTTCTTCTTCATCTTTGTAGTCTTATCAACACTATAGACGATATTTCAACACGTTTAATTGTGGGTACCTAGTAAGTGTCTATTTGAGACTACATGTTATCAAGTTTATCCTTGTTTAGTTGGCACTCATTTCTTAGGTCAAAAATGACTGATTTGAATACAATAAGAGTAATCCTCTTCTGCAGAAAGGCTGATGAGTGGCCAATGTTTTTTGAGAAGTTTCTTTCTAAAGCCAAGAGATAGGTTTGAATGATTTATTGTTAGGAAAGTTGTCCATCCCAAGATCTGATGAAGAATTTGATGTGACGTCTGAAATAGGAAAAGAAAGTCTAGAATCATCAAATTGAATGAGATTGCGTCTACTGAACTCATTCTTTCGATTGGTGTGAAGACAAGTATCGGAAAAACTGCTTTTAATTTAGTTAAAGGCTGCAAGACCAAGGATCATTCAGATGGCAATGCAGCTAGTGCTTGGGAGAGGCTCAAAAACAAGTATGAGCTTGTTTCTGCTACTACCTTGCTGAAATTGGAGAAGCAGTTTGGAGAACTATCATTAAAGAAAGGTCGAGATCCAGAGACTTGGATCACAGAACTAGAGGACCTTCGTTTTAGGCTTGAAACTATGGAATCAAGCATTTCGGAGAATCAATTCATGACTCACATTTTAAACAAGTTTACTTCGGACTATGAGCTTCAACTTGCAATGATGGAGAGAAGAGTTGGCGACACTGATAGGCCACTAACTGTTGAAGAAATTAGAGGAGAGTTAAGCCTACGTTATGAAAGATTGAATTCAAATTCAACCAATAATAGAGAAGGTGAAATTTTAGAGGAACAAGCTCTTTTCAGTGGGCAGTTCAAAGGAAAGTGTCGTAATTGTGGTTTAATTGGACACAAGTCATTTCAGTGCAATTAACAATGGTGGAAATAACGGTAACTCAAGTGGCGGCATTTTTTGTTCGTATTGTTGCAAGCCCGGCCATGACAAGAACAATTGTTTCAAATTGAAGAAAAAGGAAGCCAGAAATAACAATCCCAGTAACAATAACGGTAATGGTAACCGACAAAACTACGAGTCACAAGATGTCGAATTTACTGCTACTTCAAAGAATGGAACGCTAAGCATTTGGATTTGTGATAGTGGAGCATGTGGACATTATTGCAAGTCAATTAAAGGCATGATTAATTTAAAGGACATTGCAGAAACGATCACAGTTGGCAACGGTGACAGCATGATGGCAGCAAAAGTTGGAAGTCTAAGGCGTCGTGTCGTTCAACTTAATGGTTCTACTTTGGATATTACCATCAATGAAGTTAAGTATGTCCCTAATTTGTGTGCCAATCTTTTTAGCATCAACAAGGCTATTAAGAATGGGTTTAATCTTAGCAACAATGGGACATCTATCTGTTTGACAAAGGAATCCGCCTCTATCACCTTTGACAGAGTAATTATCACCCTGAGTGGGAGTATCTCCGGTATTAAGATGGTCTCAAATTAGTCTTCTGTTACTTATGTTGCAAAAGGCAAGTCGGATTTGATCAAGTCCATTGATGTTAACAAGTTTCACAAAATGATTGGGCATTGTGGATTTGATTGTTTAAAGAAGACTGCAACCATTCATGGTTTGAGGTTGAAAGGTGAGTTGAAGGTCTGTGAAGATTGTGCTGTGGCTAAGGCAAGGCAAAAGAATGTTAATCAAGACTGGAAGAAAGGGAGTCAAGCACCTGGTGAAAGAGTTTATCTAGATATCAACTCTATTAAGGACAAAAGTTATGGTGGTTCTTGCTTCTAACTGCATAGACTATTGCTGGAGCATCCTTTTGAGGGCAAAGAGTGACCTAAAAGCAAAGGTAACAACCTTACTAACCGAGCTGAAGATTGCAGGAGTCAACGTTAAGTTTATAAGATGTGATGACTCCGGTGAGAATAAGGCTTTGTTTGAAGAATGCCGTTCCAAGGGCTATGGAATCAAGTTTGAATTTTCTGGTCCTCAAACTCCCCAGCAAAATGGCAAAGTTGAAAGAAAGTTGCAAACCTTCTTTGGGAGGATTAGAGTTATGTTAAACAGTGCTGGTTTGAAGGATCACCTCAGATCGGGAGTTTGGGCACAATGCACATTGACAGTTACATTTCTTTCCAATATTACATCAATCAAGAATCAAGAGATGTGTCCTTACCAGTTGCTGTATGGATGGTCCTTTTGGTGAAATTGGAATTGTTACTACAAAAGATAAAATTCAAGGCAAATTGAATAATTGTGGAACGCCCTGTATGTTTGTTGGTTACTCTGTGCATCATGCACATGATGTATCTTGAATGCTAAACATTGAAACTGAGATGATCATCAGTTCACGCGACATCATCTGGTTACATGAAATGCATAAGGATTGGATTGGAAGAAAAGTTAAGAATCAGCTTATTGATGATGATGAAGATGCTGATGTTATAGAGTCGAAAATTCTGTTGGTTAATGAAGGCCAAGAGGCTTCTCAAGCAGTCACAAATCAAGATGACTTAAAGAGGATGAAGCTTTACAGACAGTTGCTTCAATTGGAGAGTAGTTTCAACCCGGATGCTGCTAAATTAGTGGAGCAAATCGAGCAAGGAAGGGAAATATTGCTTGACCACGTCAACCTTGCATTATTTAGTGGAATAGTGATCAATGAAGAGCCCATTACCTTCGAGCAAGCATGGAATCATCAAGATCCTAAAGTTAGAGAAAAGTGGCGGGAGGCCATCAATAAGGAGTTTGATTAGATGAGCAAGGAAGAAGTATGGGAAATTATTAAGAAAGAGAATATCCCTAAGAATAGAAGGACAATTAAATGTAAGTGGATCTTTAAGATCAAACGAAACGGAGTTTTCAGAGCAAGGCTAAGTGCTTGTGGATATAGCCAGATTCCTGGAATTGATTTCAATGAAAGCTTTGCCCCTGAAATCAATGATGATAGGTTTCGGATCATGTTAGTTGTAAAGCTAATTTGGGATCTAAAGGCTTGTATAGTTGATGTTGAGACTGCTTTCCTACATGGGGAATTACAAGAAGAGATTTAAATGAATCTTCCAGAAGGTATGAATTCTGATTCTAATTCTTGTTTATTACTAACCAAAGCAATCTATGGACTTGTACAAGTGCAAGGAAATTCTATATGAAATTAATCTCTGTGCTGAAGGCCATCGGGTTCAAAGAAAACAAGTCTGATCCATGTTTATTGTCGAAATGGAACCAAGATGGCATCTTAATGATTGGAATTTACGTTGATGATTGTTTGGTTGTCGGAAAGGAGATGTAAATCCAGGAGTTAATTGTTGCATTGAAGGAGAATGGCTTCAATCTAAAGATTGAATACAATCTTACAGATTATTTGAGTTGTCGTGTAATTGAGGATGTGAAGTTGAATCGCATATTGATACTTCAACCTCATTTAATCAACAATTTACAAGCCAAGTTTGGAGATAAAGTTGTTAACAAACGGGCTTATCAAACTCCTGGGACTCCAAGGTTCAAAATTGTTCGCCCAGATGATGAGGCCAACCTCATTGACTTAAATCTACAGAGCAGATATCGCTCTGGAGTTGGAATGCTTTTGTATCTTACTAAGTATTCTCGACCTGACTTGTGCAATGTTGTTAGAGAATTGTCCAAATGTATAGATGAGGCAACAATGGGTACTTATCTTGAAATGTTAAGGGTGATCAAATTTGTTATTGACACCAAACATTTTTGTCTCAGAATTCAGCCAGAAAGAAAATTCAAAAATTGGAGTCTCCACGTATTTTGCAATAGTGATTGGGCGGGAGATTCAGAGACAAGAATCAGCGTAACCGTATTTATTCCTGATGAATGTTCCTGTTTGTCGAAGGTCTAACGCTCAGAGAGGATTAACTCTTTCGAGCAGTGAGGCTGAATGTGTTGCAATTTTGGAAGCAGTAAAGGACATCAAGTTCATCTATTACTTACTGGAAGGAATTGGAATTGAAATTGACCTTCCAATTATTGTGAAAACAGATAACATTGGTGCAATGTTTATGGTGCAAAATGCCTCATCCGGCGTAAGAACTTGTCACGTAGATACCAGGTATCACTACATTTGAGAGAATGTGGAAGATGGAATCATAAAAAATGTATTTGTGAAATCAATTGATAGTGATTCCAATATTTTTACAAAGAATGTTAACCAGGAGTTCTACGAGAAACACGTGAAGAACGTTTTGGAGGATAGTGGTGAAGAGTATGGTGACTGAACGTTTTGGCATAGGAAGTGTATTGGAAATATCCCTCACGTTCAGTTGAGTTTAGATTTATATTTGTTAGGGTTATCCATTAGGGATAACGAATATTGTCTTGAGGCCAATCAATTTAAAAGATACGGTGAAACCTTTAGTTCAATCTAATTTTAGTAATTACAACTATCGATTGGAATTCCTTTTGAAGCTTCCTCTTCATCTTTGTAGTCTTATCAACCCTATAGACAATTTTTCAACAAAGACATGAGAAAAATTTAGAATTCAGGGGATTGGTTAGGGTCTGCTCTATATTGAGTTGCGCAAAGTAATACTATGATCTATACAATCTATTTTTTGACTACAATTGATCTCTATTGTGCCACATTGCCGTCTTATGAAGGTCTTGCATCATTCGTTCAGACAGATGTGTTTGCTTCCTAGTGGGGCTTATTAGGATGTGAGTGTATTCTCTCATCATCCTTCTTAAAATTATTAAAGTATTTAATTAGCTTTAATCTAGATAAATAAAATCGACCATTATCCTTTAACATTGTTAAGTCCCAGCTTTCAGCTACTACTCCTCATGACAATGGACAATGCTAACTCTGGAAAGGATGACAAAAACATTTAATCATTGATACTGAGCTTATTCTTGTCTTCTTCATTGTTCTTGTTGATTTCATTGTCTGTCTTGGATATCTACAGCTTTCCTAACAATAAATTCTTAACTACAGAAACCGGTCAGAAACTTCTCATTCCAAGTGTACCAACAATCCTTCTTGCAAGTGGAGTTAAACACCTTTTATATTACTGCAATCACAAATTTCTAAATATCTCAATATGAAATCAAAAATAATAGTTAATGAATAAAGTGACAACAGAAATTAATAGAAGAGGATGGTTGTAATGTTTTGCTTAAATGTGTTGACTACTAATCTTGACAAAGTGACATTGTGGCCATGAACCTAACATTGGGGTTAACCCCTAACCTTTAACCTCCTCTAGGATAGAGGTTACGGTAGGTGGAACAATATAACACAAACAATAAAAACGAGTTTTCAAGATGTCGCCTTCAAATCCATTGATAACTCGTACTCGTGCCTTGTCGTTGTATCGTCAATTACTTCGAGGAGCACAGAAGATGCCAACTCCGAATCGACAAAACTTTATCATTCGCAAGACTAGAGCAGAATATCGTGCGAATCGGAACTTGACAGATTTGCAAGAAATTGATTTTCATTTACGCTTGGCGGATACGAATCTAGATACAGTTTTAGTCCAGGCAGAACATTTGACCCGTTTAACCAAAGATCCGGATTATTTAGTTGATATGTGAATCAAATTATATTCATAATCTACAGATTTTAAATGGACGGAGAGGAGATAATTAAAGTTTGGATAGTGTTCTAAATCATTACCTATTGTCATCCAAACCTTGTTTTTGAGGAAAGGATATACATAATTATCAAGGAATTAAAATATTATTAAGACTTATCTAGCTTCGTTAGTTTCGGTATCTTGAAGGATGATTTGATTTATTTTCAATTATCATCATTCCAGCATGGATCCTAGAAATTCGGTCTTGATTGATTCTTGGAATTAGACGTAAGGCGACTAACATCATCGACATAGCGACAACTAAGAGGATCAAAATGAAGGTTACAGGATCCTAAGGTTCCATCGTATCGATTCTTTTTGACTTCCAAAAACTTTTTCGAGCCTTCATTTTGAAGAATGAGAATTAAGTCGGCTTCCTGTGTTACCTTGGCACTTCCAAAAATGGATGAAATGCCCAATCGATTACCCTCGGCTTCCTTTCGGGGGTGGACCACAAGAGTCACATGAACATTCATATCCGTAGCCACCTGTCGAAATTTCTCAACAGCTACATCTTGTACATCAAACTTATCAAAGGGTGTCTGTAAGTTACGACGTGATATCATAAATTGAAGATTATCCAAAATGATATGCTTCACACCATACACATGTATCGCGTAATGTACCGCTTCTAGGACTTCATCAATATCGGACCCACCATGGAATGTCAAAAAATGCAATGGTAATTCCTCAAAGTCGTTGGCAATCTTTACCAATTCTTCCAAATTGGAAGTCGGTAAGGGTCCTTTAGAGAATTGTTGAAGCATCTTCTTAATGAGAATCGTATTCTTAATTTCAAAACTACCCCAAAGAGTGGGTATTCCTTGTTCAGCAAAATCTAACGAAAGTTGACTTAACAAAGTTGTCTATTCAAGATACATATGGGGATCATGCACACGCAAACGCTCGTTAGACACTTGTTCGTTACTTTCCCTCCTTCCCTTCGAGGGCACACAAATCATACAGCCATTCATGGAAATCAACACACATACCTTCCCAGATCCAGTAGGTCCCGTAAGAATAGAAAGTTCACCCTCTCGAAATCCTTTCACGATTTTTGTCAATGCCGGTAGACTAGTCGACGAGACTCCAACATACATCTTGGGATTTAATATTTGATGTAATACTTCATCTCTCAAGCTCTTGAATCCTACAACATGAGTATGTCTTATACGTTCAGCCTCTTCAATAAGCTTCTTCATATCGAAACCCTGTAATAGAGCTTCATTTGCATCCTTTGGAGCAGGATGGCATGTTGGCCGAACGATAAAACACCGATGGAGTCCAAGCCTTTGTGCAATTTTCATACTTCCTTCTATCCCAGGTTCATCATTGTCCATCCACAGATATATTTTGCTAAATCGCTCTAATAATGGGAGCACTTCTTCAGGTAGTGACCGACAACCGTTTGGTAGCGAAACAGCTGGTATCCCTGTTACTTGATTGACTAAGGTATAGAAAAAAAGAATGATTAAATTCCAAATCCAAATCGACAAAACATGTATACATGTAGCCAACGAATTCAAATGACATACCTGCCATTGCATCGTATTCTCCTTCAGTTACCACAATTTCCTTTGCATCATTAGGTATCGTATGGTACCCAAAAAGTCCCCACCCACCTCCCACTGGTAACAGTCGTTGCCATGACTTATTTTCTATAGAACGAATTTTGATCCTTCGAGTCCAGAACTTGGATCCAGGTGATATATCGGTTGTAACTCCCCTAGACCTTTCTTGTGCAATAATTTCATCAGCCGTCACAAGCCAAGGAAATGAAATGCAGTCGACAGAATGTCCACTGGTATCATCATTTTTATCAGTATTTCCATTTTTTCCTTCGTCTGCGTCTTCGTGATGGCTTTCGCTTTTATTGCTCTTATTGTCTTTGTCACGGAAGTAATGCTTTAGCGTCCCAACTCCATACTTGCGCAATACTGCCCTGGACAAACCTCGAACATTTGTAAGATAGTCCAATGGATGAATGCTAGAAGATGACGTCGTAGCTTCCGACTTTGGAACATCCAGCAAATTAGTTATACAGAAAGAATGAAGCAACTGGTCTGGCATTGACAGAGGCTGCTGAACGTTGGATTTTTTGGTCGACGTCAGACTACCTGTCTGAGAAGGTATTTCAGTTTCACCAGAGACGTATCCACAAAAGGTCTGCCAGGAGCCACTTTTCCCACAACGATGACAAAAGAAAATACCCGTTTCTTTTTCAATATAAAGCTTGTATAAGTTTGTTGGATCATTGTTGGTTGGTCTCAAGCAGAACGGGCACTCTCGAAGCATACAGTGTGATTCATTCGTTTTATACTCAAATTCTTGTTGTTCGAGATATGCTTCAATGTCAGGGCTTTTATTTTTATTATAATGATCTCCAATATTTGATTTAGTAGATAACGACTTTGATTGTGATGATGAAAGCGTTGAAAATGTCGATGAGAAAGCAGTGTCACTACATCTATAATTGGTTCGGATATCACGTGTCATAATTCTCAAATACGTCCACCCTGACTGTTGGTGAAACATTGGCATCCAAAATCTCAACGAAGAATTATGGACATTCATACTTCTCCTTCGCCATTGTTGAGAGCATGCTTTCGTACCAATCATTTTATCATATATTGCAATGGCGATAGATTTTTTTCAAAGTACAATTTGGCGCGCCAAAATGAAGCTCATCTTCCGTTATAACACCGTTAATGCAAAATACAGAGTAAGGGGTGAGTGGAATGCAGAAAACGACAGTGACAATAACAGTGCATTATGGGATAACAAATCCAACAAAAGCTAACAAATAAAATCCATTATGAAAACGATCAAAGAAAATTTAGTATCGAGTTCAAGACGAAGATATGAAAATATGTATATATATTTAGTCTGGGTACCAGGAGGAAAAAAAATTGAAAGATCAAGTTAAAAATTTGATTGTGATGGCTAGTTTTAGTCTAGAGGGTAGAAAAATAGATTCCACAACAAAATGGATGAGGAAGAAGGAAGACAATATCTCTTGCATCAAGAAATCAAGACATGAAAATTTTACAAAACAAGAAGATTTCGAGATAACTAACAAGTTCAAGACAGTAATTTACGACTCATCTTGCATTAGTGGTGGATTACATTGATGAAGATGAGGATACAGACAAAGATGAAGTTGAAGAAGTTGATTATCACGGCTGCAATTGAAGCAGATCAAGCCCAATGTGTTTGTCCAGACTGATTGAGTCACCAATAACAACAAAAGAATGATCCTGGAATGATGTTGGATTATGCAACCGCAAAGACATTAAAATTAGATGTGACTGAATATGCCAAGAGAATGATTGAAAAATTCTGAAAGAGTTCAAAAAGGCAAAGTGCCCCTGGAATGAGATTTTATGTGTATCAGAAAAGAACAGTAACAAGCTGAATAAGGAGAAAGCTAAGGATGTCAAGTGTGTGTATGTCAAATGCTCTGGAATCTTTCGGGTCTAATACTCTGCACGATTGATGTAGTTCACATCAAACTCCCTTTCTTGCTGCATCAAACTCTTTTTGTGGGACTAGAATCTGTATTGTTTTTGTTTTTGGATTTGTATATTGCATGATTGACCAACAGCTCATTTTTATGGCTGACTCATATAATCTCAAATACTTCAGATCCTTTTGACTTATAAACATCCTAAACAAAATAAATTTAAAATGGACTGAAGTTGAAATGACTTGCTTTTGGGTTTTGATGTGGTTACAGCTATGTAAACACTGAGCCACGCAGAGTGTAACGTGAGGAATTCAGTGCCGATGCTATAATTACCCAATGGTCACTTCATCCATCCCAGTTTTGAAGGCTTTTCCTGGATAAGTTTGATCTAGCCAGTTTGATGGACAAGCCAAGAAGAGAATAGATAGTAGATTGAAGGGAATTGCGTTTGCAAAATCACTGAACTTTCCAGCTTATCCTTCCTGGTCAAGACATTTTGCTTGGTAGGCACATAGACTAGACTGCCGTGCAACGGTTGACTACTAGCGTCTCACATGCAGTAAGCAGTAGTACTTGGGCGACTGCTGCAACACAAAAAAACTGCATTTTATCATCATCCTCGTGCGATAATCTGAAAATGATGTTCCAATCTAAATTGTCGTCTCCTCGTGGTATGCTTGTACTGACCTTAATTATGATGTGTTGTTTTGTCATACAAATGATACAACGTTCGATGATGACAACGAGCATTGATGGGAGACAAAAACAAGAAAAACAAGAAAAACAAGAACAACAACAACAACAACAACAATTCAACAAGGCCGTAGAAGAATTATCCAAACTCGTTTCCGAATTAAAACAACTCAAAACAGATTTGAAATCAGAATTACATAATCTTCACGCAATACTTGATGAATATGATAATGAAGAGAAGCATACTTCAGATCGAGGTGATTGGGATATTATGAAACACGCAGCATTAAAGAATACCCAACCAGCCTACAAATCTGCTCTATCAAAATCTTCTACCTCCACATCGTACAAAGAACCTCCCGAAGCTGATCTATTTTTTGATCCTTTTGATGCCATGCCGGGTATGCCCATAAATTTAGCTAATTTTTATCGAACGCAAGGTAGTGCTGCCAAGGATCCCTTTGAAACGAATCAAAACGATACGTGGTTATTGAATCATGCCACAGATGAATGGAACAGCTCTACCATAAGCAGCAATCTTATTGATCCTGATCGTTGGAAAGATTATATCAAGTTATATGATGTCAAATTACCTGGAGTACCATCGTCAGCCTTGGCATGGAGAGTCCCATACTTTCATTCCACTCCCTCTTGGTTATTGTCCAAACGAACATTCTTGGCAGAATTATTCTTTTGTCCTCCCAATGGTCACGAGGGGGCTATCACGCATCTTATAGGACAACTCCTGTTTACAGCCAAACCAAAGGATGGCAGCTTCGTGGATGTGGGTTCAAGTTTGGGATTCTATTCTCTCATGGCCTGGAAGATGGGGTATAACGTATATGCAATGGATATTCAACCCATGTGTCTATGGATGCTTCACAACTTAGCACAGTACAATGAGGATAATATCAATTCTAAAGGCGACAACATCAAACGTAACAACGTCAACAAACAAAATCAATTACATTTACATCTGATGGGTCTATCCGACACAAAGGCAGTGGTAGAGAATAGTGAGGGAGGTTGTGACTATGAGAATTATTACCTAATGCGTGATCCGAAGACAAATAAAGTTCAACGTCCCGATGAAATTTACGATCCAAATCCTGCTGGTCGGAATGTTCGAGTACCTATCCTATCCCTGGATCAGTGGATTGAAATTGGAAAGCCTCAACTTCCCATTCGAGTTATGAAAATAGATACAGAAGGGGCGGAAGGTAAAATTCTATTGGGCATGACAAAGACCTTATCCTCCCATTATTGTCCCATCCAAAATTTTATTGTGGAAATAACACCGGCACATTGGTATCGATTTGGTGGCAAAAAAGACATGGAATCGGATACGGATATGATCAATGCCTTTGTGAATGTTGTGAAGCTCTACCGCTACAAGGCCTATTTGTTATATACCGATGAGACACGGAAACCACCCACAAAATTTCATACTTTCCTACGACCATTATCGAAACATCCCAGTATGCCAAATGTGAAGGATACAGGATGTGATGGTGCCAAATTTTATGCCATTGAGGATATGAGACGTTTCTTTACAGATTATTGCTTTGACTTTGCATCTACTGTCATACGACCTGGAGGGAAAACTGCCAAGGGATTTTGTGGTAATGTTTGGTTCCAGAAAGAAGAAAAGGAATGTAAACGAAAAGAAGAGGAAGAAGAAGAATGAGTATTTCCAAATCCATGCAGAGAAAACACCGTTTAACACATAATTATTGTCATCAAGGACGTAACGAATACGACAATCTTGATGACAGCTGCAATTTCATAAAAGACAAAAGCACACAGGTAATCCCATAAGGCGAAAAATAAATCATTTTTCTCCAGTACGTGTTAGAAATCATATCGTAATTTCTGTAATCTTTTCTTGACTATATGATATCACAATTTATAGGAAAACAACTTTTGACATTGGTTTCTTAGCCACGGTATAGATTAGGTACAAAGGGTAAAGGATTCATAAACCCTTACAATCCACCTCAAAAAGCGTGGTGGAATCAAAACATACATTTGTTCATCATTCTCAAGAGAATCTCCTCGTAGTATCGGAAGCTTGTGCATGTCATCGCAATAGGGGATCCAATTGAAAGGATAGTATTTGTTTTATCGATCTAGAAACAAAGATTCGAAGCATCGTAACTGGCTGAAGAAACACTGACGAGAAGTAAGCCATTAGGGAATATCTCTATCACGATGCTTTATGGGGAGACCTATAAACAGTTTAAGCCCAAAATGTAAGTTTTCCATTCCGATCCCCAGTTACAATTTGAGATGATTGACCATCGGTGCCAGCTTCTCCTCCTCCTCCTCCTCCTCCACCACCACCTCCTCCCCATGCTATTCCAATCAAACCAAAACTTCTGTTTTGATCCTCAGGATAGGACGCAGTCACAATTCTTTGACCATCCTCGATACGCCATACGACCACATATTCTCTCCTTCCTGTTGTTGCAGTATTCGTTATGACAGATGCCACGTATTGTCCATCAGGACTCATGGCAGTGGCGGTGACGACGTTGTTAGAAGCCATGCTACTGTCACCTATAATACAATCATCCTTCCAAGTTTGTACGATAGCAGGCGTAGTAGATGATTTTGTAGACGATGATGATACCTTTCGCAAATCCCAAACATTCCATGTATGATCTATACGTCCATGAGTTACAAGACGTGTCGCATGAGAAGTAGGATCTAAGAATATGGATGTCACACCGCCCACATGTCCCTCTTGAATCTCCAGAGAATGGTTCCCAGTACGAAGATCCCAAGCACGAATACCTCCGTCGGCATGGCCCGAAACTAGTAGGGTAGTAGTATCCACATTGGAGGTATTGGATGTTGTTGTCGTTACATCCAAAGCTTGACACATTGAACCATGTAGAATTGTCGTCGATTGACGGTAGGTACTTCTGGTTATATCCCACAATTTGATGGATCGATCGGCGGATGCAGTAATTAGGGATGTACCGTTGCCAATGAAACGTACACATGTTACTTTGTTAGCATGTCCAACCAATTGGTGAATCTAGAGGCAAGAGTATAGTGAGTGAGGGACTTCCTTCGGTGCTTAATATACTAAATTTTGACAATATATATGATGAACGAACGAATGAGAGAGAGAGAACAGAAAATGAAATCAAACGTACCATCCGTTGGGTTTGAATATTCCAGACACGACACATTTTATCTGTACCACCAGCTGCTACGAGATCTCCATACATATCACATGTCAACAGTGCATAGGTTCCTCGAAAGGTATGTCTTGGATGACATGAGGATGCGGAATGGTGTTCTTCCAAATGTGAATGTTTTACTGGAGATCCATCCCACACGTGTACACATGCGTCAGATCCACAACTCACAAGATTAATATTCGAACTGCTTTTGTTGCTACTTCCACTATTGTCATATCGAACACAAAACACGTCTCCCTTATGAGCAGATGGAAGGCATGCTTGTATGGATAATGATGATGATGGTGGTAGGATTCTGATTGGAGATGTAGTCATTAATGTGTCATTTTTTGTTACCGTTTCCTCTATTCGTTTTGTCACTTTCGTTCCAACCATTGTTTCGGCTGTAACTGTAGATGGAGGAACTGTAGATGATGACAAACTCCCAAACCACGATCGACGTTTCTCATCCTGACTACTTAGTGTCCGTAACATGGCAACTTCCTTTCTAAGTTGATCTACCATTTCATTAAGGACATTAACTTCATTTGAAGTCTTTTCTTTGTCTGATACAAGACGATCAATAAGCTTTCTATTTTCGTCCTTGATGACATCATTTTCTTTTTGTAGGGATCGTATGCTATCTTTCAATCCAACATATTGTATTTCAGCAAGTTTGGTAAAGGATTTCGTATCTTCAACCTTTTGAGATAAATGATCAATAGTTTTATCTTGTTTTCCAATTTCTTGTGCCAATAATTTGAGTTTCTGTTCGAGAATTGCCTTTTCTTCTTTTGCTTCGATCAAAGCCTTTGTTGCTTCTTGTGCTTGATTACTTTGTGATTGATACTCCTTCCGAGTATCATCAAGTTGATCTTGTAACTGCTCTAACTTTTCTCGTAATCGTGTCTCATTTCGGAGAGCTGCCATCTCTCCTTTTCCTTGTTGATTCTCCGTCGTCATCATTGCCGCATCCTGCGGTAGTGTGGATGACAAAATAATTTGTTGACGCTCCAAACTTTCAAATTTTCGTTGTGCTTCGTCCAACTTTTCGAGTAATAATGCATTTGATTCGTATACAGGAAGAAAGGGGATCGTTTCTTGAGTATTCCGATCAACGACAAGACGATACAAGTCGTCGAGATTCATTTTCGATGTCCTTGATGGATGTGGAGATAAACTAAACTAGTACTAGCATTAGCCAGCACAAATACAGTATCATGCTGTGAGTAGTGCAGTATCCTTGCACCTAACAAAGTCACACTTGGGGCAACTATATACACATTAGGGAAATCATCCATGCACACGTTTTGGGATTGTTTTGTTGATACAAACATAATAATGAAATTCATTAGGAGTTCTATCTTTCATTAGTAATTCACCCAATTCTAGATAAACTCCGGATACAACAATTTGAATAATCATCTGGGATCATATGTTGGTCAAGACTTCAAGCAGATGTATAACTGGATATTGTAAAATCTCGTAAACAAAAAAAAGGATATACAGACATTTATGAAGTTATCCATGAAAGACAGAAACAAATCTGAAGATTCAACAATCATTCCAAAAGGGTTACAGTGAGGAAATACAGAAGCAAAGGGGGCGTAACTTGAGTAATGAAATACATATATTGATTGTTTAATTTGCATGATAACTTCAAAGACTTTTGAAAGTTGTTAGTGCATACAAGTACATTCTTACAGGTTTAAAGCAAATGCATATCCTTTTTCATCTTTGAGGAATGTCTTTCTAGAAAGAATATAGAGAAATGTGAGATTTGACTATGATAGCAATGGCAATGAAAAACGACGAAGCAAGAGCAATGATGATTCGGATAGATAATACCTTGAATAATTAGTTATTTTGCATTTTTTAAGTATTGTTTTATTGTACGCTTTGGGTATTGAAACCATTTAAATACATGTATTTGAAATTTTCCCACATCTGCAACTGAGCCACTGGACAAAAATTAACAGAATGCAAAGGCGGCCAACGAAAAGATGAGATCAAATGAGAGAAAAGGACAATTAATGAAACTGACTGGAACACATCCTGTGAAATTAGTTTCATTTTTGATGTATACTTTGATCATGGGAGAATTCAGTTCAGCCCTTAACATATAAAGATAATGTCAATATCTATACAGATCTAATACCGGCATTAAACTTGTTGATACTGCTAATCGATATGTCATTTTTCATTGATCAGCTCAGGTAGATATCAAAGACAGACATTCTAAGTATTTGAATCAAGGTTATAACTCAAAGACTTCCAAGCATTGGATTATGACTTTTCTAACAAATCTCTCTGGTGTTTGATTGACTCATATACCTGACAAGCAACAGTGTAGGCAAAACTCCACATCTTTGTGCAGAATAATCATATCATTCAACTCTGACCATAAGTTGTTGAATGATTTCAAGAAGCCACCTCTCTCCCAAAAATGCCATGACACTACTATCATTACTCAGCAGTATACAAATTTTCGAAGTGTTGAAAAAAGAAATCGACAATTTGATTCTTGGATCCTTTATCTGAAAATATGCGAAAGGCCTCAGTCAACACATGCATTTCCATCGCCTTGCTGGGAAAAATTAACATGCAAGGCAAAGTTGACACGACTCAATGAGACCTAGACAATACTTAAATGAAGAGGAGTAGAAATTATATAGAACGCATTACTCTAAATTAACGATCACGCAAGAGCAAATATACTTAGTATTCAGTATCATTCAAAGTTGCTGTGGGAATTGAGTGAACAATTAAGTTTCACTATCCGTGAATAGGTGTTACAATATGCAACATATCCAAAGTCGTATCATTTACTTTCACCAGCAATGTTGGAAGTCTGTATTGAAGATACACAAATCAATCTTATGGCTATTAACTTCTGTAAAGATCGTGTACTGCTTTGCCCTTGACAGTTACGATATCAAATTTGCTTTGCTATATGGAGTTTATCCTTCTCAATGACGCATCAGTTATGGTGTCAACTTTGCCTCTCCCAAACTAACATACATCTTGTTTCATTCCACAAATTTATGATGTTTAATTATGTAAGAATAGAAAAAAATTGTACACAATGGTTTTTTTTATCAAGCTTAAAGCACCTTGAGTGCAGTTACCTCAATTTATTGGATTTTTTAAACTACAGCTCCTAGTGTGAAATCATATTCTATCTTGTACTCTCAACAAAGTGAACCTACAACTCTGTAAGGTTAGCAAATAAGACTACACGTAATTCTTTTGATATAATGTGCCTAATTCATGATGATTCAATGTTCTCCGAAGGGAATTCCAAAAATCAAACTGTTGATGGTTGTAGTGCCATTCACTAGTGTTAGGGTTTCATGAAACATTACATCTATTCCAGGAACTTCCAGGGCAAAAAAAATCGCCACCTATTAAGTATTTAGTCTTGTTTTGATTTTCCAACCGGATGAATGTTTCCAAACATGGAAGGTAGGATACGTCGCGTTGCTTCAACTGATTTCAAAACTGAAGATCATAAAATTCAGAATTGATTAAAAAATATGGAAGGACAGGAAAATGGATTCGATATTGGAAATATTCAAACAATGGGAATCGTCAATGCTTTGAAAACCGGTGATGTAATGTTAGATATGGTGATCGCGATGTCTATTCCGTTGATTTTGCGATATCTATTTACTGTCATCGGATCCATTCATGAATATTTCAACCTTGAGCCTTGGATAACTTGGTGGCAAAGTCGCCATCAAAAGTTTCAACGCTATATCATTCATAAATCCGTGGATAATTATTGGGGTGGATCAAATTCCTTAGACAGTGACAGTCAGAACACTGTACTCATCAAAGCAATTCAGCTTTATTTACATCACAAGATCAAGTTAGATTTGACAGTTGCTAATCTTGATTTGACATCGATGGATGACAAAAATTTTAGCCAATATGGAGCATCCTACTATGATTGTGACAGCGATGACGAGGACTCTGGAAGCAGTAGAAAGACACTTTTTGGTATATTGAGTAAATACAAGATTATTAAAAAACCACCACATGATGAATGGCATGACATTGGTCGTCACGGAGAATCAATGAGTGTTGTAGAACTGAAAATACAAGAGCATCAATCGACCGATAACCAAGGAGAAAAGGGTTCAAAATCTCATAAAACCCTAGAATTACATTTTGTATCTGATGGTTCCGATGCTATTGATGCCTTCATCACAACAGCTTACGAATGGTACATGTCAGAGCTTCGAAGATTAGAAGATAATTCACGATACTTGTACGAACTCCAAACTCCCAAACGCACTCTCGACAGCTCAGAAGATGAGGAGCCAACAAGTGGTATTATGTATGCCCGTTATGGACTAAGCGACGAAAAGACTTTTTCCAGTCTTTTCTTCCCACAAAAACAAATGCTTATGCAGTTGGTGGATCATTTTCAGAAAAAGACCGGAAAGTACAGCATCAGCGGTTACCCTCATAAGCTTGGTCTCCTGTTACACGGTCCACCTGGAACAGGAAAAACATCTCTAATCAAAGCATTAGCACAATACACTGGAAGATCTATTGTTAATGTTTCTCTATCAAAGATATCC
>CAAAJI010000374.1:47359-58744 GCA_900642245.1 Fragilaria radians
GCGCAACACAGAATGAGTCTATCTTGGTCTTGGTACTGGTTCCTCACTCTGGTTGTTGGACCTGTCAACAATTTAGCTCTTAGCAAAATTGACATCGAAAAAAGTGCAGAAACAGAATGGGAAATTTTTGCATCTTTATACAATGCTCTATACTATGGTTAACGTTTTCGACGTTTAGGCGGAGCGAAATGTCCCTGAATAATGCCTATATCTTAGCGAGTACAAAATAGAGACATACCAATTTTGCAAGTAGGTTTGAGGTAGGTAATGCAAAGGTGATTAAGTGCTTGAGATCCTATTTCTTAAACTATATTGTATACCTTTTCATTCCTCGCATATATCATGATAATTTCGGGAACGACAATATTTCATAGACATAAATTACAAGTACTATTAGCGTCTACACCATCGACAAAGAACTCATTACTGTATCTCGCTTTCTTTAAATTAACTTGTAACTTTTGCAACTGACGCTAAAGGATAAGCAATATTATCGTTCTTGTGCAATTACTATAGAGTCAACAATACAAATTTATGTTTTCATATGTGAGTCTTTCTTCTCTAGGTTTTGTTTCAATATAAGGTGAAAAGATGCACTTTGTCTTTAGTAAATACATTGCTCCAATTTAATCAAACAAGTACACAAGTATACACACAATGATCATTATCTCAATATAGGGCAATGTGTTGTGACTATTAGAAATCCAAAATACAGCAAGTGTCAAATCAAAGTAAGTAAGTCGTAGGTTGTAACGTACCTTGACAGCAGGATCAATAGGCTAATCCATAACACAATAGTTTGTAAACAATTACAGTTTAATAAAATATTAAACCAAAGAGATGTGTTTGTGTGTAACAATATAATAGAAATATAGTATTCTTACATGGATAGTTACAAGTAATTTATCCTATTGCTTACCTACCTCACTATGATAAATGATTCATTAACCTAAACTTAGTGAAGATCAAGTATTGTTTATAAATGGAAAGTGTCATTATTCAATCCAGCACCAGATCCAATCTAGGACGACTAAACGAATGATCTTTATAAAGATCTAATAAAAGAGTTAGCTCTCTAATAACAAAAGAGTCTAAAAGCAAAACTACCTTATCCATATGGACCACCAAGTTGTCCTTATGAACAAGTTGAAGAGAGTTGCCTAAGCAGTTGCGAAGAAGCTTTAGAACAAGATCCAATTCTTCAAGATTATTCACAAACCTCTCTTTGGAAAGCTCAAGAAGTTCTTCTTGAGTGAAGTTCTAAGATTACACAAGGCTAAAGCATCAAAAATAGTATAAAATAGATTATAATTTATAATTGTGTAATTTCTATATCTCACTATAGAGTAGGTTACAATCATAGCGGAATGGGTCACAGGTACTAGTTTGCCAGCTACCAGGTGGCTAGAAAATAAATCTACTGTACCAGTAACCAGTTACCAGGCGATCCAGTAAAGTACCTGGTACCATTCCTTGTAAAATTACTGTTAGGGGATTGAAAACTGGCAAAAAACTGGTAAGAGGTAAAACATTTTCCGTCACTTCGAATGGAGGGGCAATGATGAAGACAAAGCGCAGAAGAACAAATTCCCCAAAAATAAAAGAGCTGCTTACGGATAAAAATAGAAAGAAGAAGAAAAATACTAATCAATTTTATATTCAAGGCCTTGGACCTTTCAAGATTTTGGAAACATCTGGTGACGCAAGCAGTTTCTTTTCGTGTTTAGCGCTGCTAAAAGTAGATGAAAACCTAACATTTGAAACAGAGTATCAAGCCAAAGCTTTGAAAGAAATTAAAGATGATATGCTTTTCTGTTTAGAAATTTTTCACGATATGAAAGTGGAGTCAGCTAGTGCTGAACAATTTGAGGATTGGATTCACGACATTGGAAAAGATTGGATATCTTCACATACTATAATTATAACAATGTGCTGCTTTGTGTTCCAAATTGATTTAATTGCATTCATCAAATGAAAAACAGCTAATGGAGATGTCATATGGGCTACATTCAGACCCATGGGGGAGCACACCTACAAATACCGGTAGAAGAACAATATGTGAAACAAGTATTCATCAATGCAAGTGATCTACCTTTTATGGCATTATATCCTATTGATTTGGAGAAAACTATTGAGGGTTATCAAACTGATTGCTACATTGTGTAAGAGTTTGCTCCTATATTTTTTCACAGTGAAGATGGCATGGGAGAAATTAAAATTGATACACTTAAGGATACGTTCGGTGAAACTGGTGCAAAAATCAGTATAGTTGAAGGAAAGGAAGATGTGTCTGAGCTTGGCATGGAAAAAGTGGAGGCAAGTGCGGTAAGTGAATTATCCTGTATTGTTGATAAATGCAGTTCTGTACAAGACATTGCCAAGCAATTGGATATGTTATGGACCAATTTTGCTGATTTAAACAGAACTATGAAGAAAAAGCAACTAGATTGGGCATTATTTAAACGCGGTATCAATGCAAAGAGTGACAGTAAAATGCATTGGAATTATTGCACTATGTGCTTCTCCAAACAGCCTTCATTTTTGAAGAATTGTAGAGGATTTTTTGAATACAACTCTCAAAATGTAACATCAACAATTAGAAATCATTGCCTCCATAAACACTCCCTTATTTTTAGCTCCTTCCAAAAGGATTGTGAGCAAAGAAAAGAGCAGGAACAATTAGATTAGCAAAAGCACAGCAGCTCAAAAAGGTTAAGCAGCGTCTGCATTGCTATGTCTACAACCAAACAGAATTCAATGATGCAAAAATGGTTGATAAGTAATGACAAATATGCTCCACAAAGAATAGCTCGAATTTGAAGAAGATGTCATTGCGCTCACTGCACTAGCATACACCCCATTATCAATGGTGGAACATGAAGCCTTTATCAATTTGATCTTGAAAAGGGATCCTAGGCTAAATATGATATCTAGAACTTGGCTATCACGGAACTTGATTTGGTTGAAACAATGAAAGACGTTGTTGGTAGTATCACCATGAATCAAACAAATGGATCAAATTGGTCACTATCAGATGCTATAGTGGACTTCATTCACGTTTACTTGCAATGTAGTAGTTCCAATGACATTCCATCAGTTGAGAAAAGATTGCAAGAGCTGCTCCATGAAGAAAGCTACTCATCTGATGCTTGAAATTTGGTAATCAACTTGAAAGGTTTGTGCCAAAAAATCCGCAAAGCAGTATGTGATCACTCACGGCCTTTTCTGGAACCACTTATCCAAATGCGCCCTCCAGAAAAATACCATATGATTTTTTCACTGCTTCTTGATCCCAGATTTGTAAGTTTAAAAGATCTCTTGGATTTGCATTCTCATGAGTATAGATATAATCTGGACTACAAAATTGCATATTCAAAGCCATATATACAGCAGATGAAAGATAAGCTATTGGATTATATAGCAGCTGCTGAAAATGCTACAAATCCAATACCTGAATCTATTCGTGGTGAGAGTATGCCCCTGCATTAAATTAAGGATTTATATGGAGATGCAATGACTTCTGATTCCCAAAGCACCCAGTTGGACAATATTAGGTCAACAGCAAACAAGGAGCTAAAACTCTTTCATGTATTGTGCTCATGTCAAGATGTAAAGAGGATGTGGAAGTTCTTGCATGGTATGAGAGCGTGAAATACAAGGTGCCCAAGATTCATAGAATGGCTACTTGTATATTTTCAATTCCACCTACACAAATCCAAAATGAACGCGAGTTTTCTCTAGCAGGTGTAATTGGTCAAGCCCGTAGAGCAAGTGTGTCCATTGAAATGCTATCTGATCTTCTCTTCATTAACCAGAATATGGATGCCTCTTTACATGAAAAAAGCATTGATCTCTTTTTAAAAAACTGGTACCAAAAACCAGGTCACCTGCAAAATGGCGGCAAAACCAGTTACCAGTTACCAGGTCACCTGCAAAAAATTGGAGCTACCAGTTACCAGTTACCAGTTACCACGTCACCTGCAAAAAATCGGAGTTAGTTTGAAGTAAACTTTTACCTGGTTCAGCACAGCTCTGGTTACAACTATGCATAGAAATCTGCTACAATACAAACCATTGTTGTGGAGAAGAACAAGATAGCAGTACCAAGAAATATTTATGGAACAGTCTTTCCATGAAACAAAGGTAAAGAGTTTACAGATAAAATTCTTCTTTCCATCAGGAGCATTATGTTGTGTGAAAAGTTTCAGTAAGATTAGGTTTACACAACGAAAAAAATGCAAGCTTCAAATTCATATATATAGAAAGATGAAGCATATTTGGTGTCAAGTCTCATGCCCAATTGCCATAAATTCAAGTGTAATAATCAATGAAATGAAGGGTTTTGTAAGAATGTCAAGAAAGATGATAGTAAAATATTTCGTAGCATTGACAAAAAAAGGTAATCAATCAGTCAGGATGACAATCTAATAGTCCAGATAAGGTACATAGTTGGATCCACAAGGAGAGACACCCTTTGAAGAAGAGCGTTCAGTACATTTTCACTATCTTTAGGTTAGTAAATTCTCTGAAAGTAGTTGTTTTATCAGATAGTGTAGGTTGGTTGGTAGTAGTCGTACCTTGGGGGGGGGGGGGGGGAATGTGGTTGTCGTCGTCGTCGTTGGTTTTTCTTGGTTTTGTGACGTAGTTACTTACATCGCATGTATGGAGGAGGGCGACGACGTTTAACATTTACAGAAAAGATGCGAGATTGATTGGATTTTTTGGACGTATACTCTTTCCTTCTTCTCCATAATAATAACAAACTCACTCAGCAAAAGGGTCAACAAACGGTTCCGTGATTTCACTTATCGCTTTACAACGATGATGTCCTTTGTCTTCTCCAAATGGATAATTCTCTTGACAATGGTTTCCAACATTCACATCTCATCTTCTTTCTCAACAATCAATGTTCCGTTTCTTCCTCCTTCTGCTCATTATCGCCCTAATAAGTTATCACGAATGATGATTACCCTAGAGGAGCATACAATCTCCTCGTTACCTCTTGATTCGACCACCTCCACACCTGTTCAATTACCAGTCGCAGATTATACCTCCAAGACATCCTTCACAACTGGTGATTCATCAACGTCACATGGCAATCCTCATGGCCGTCATTTTGACACTACAAGTCCACCTCCTGTTCTTTTGTTACATGGATTACTGGGATCCAAACGAAACTTTGCATCCCTGGGGACATCATTATCCGATTTGTTGGTGACCAAGCGACCAATACTGGCATTGGATTTACGAAATCACGGTGATAACAATGATTTTCGAACGGACATGTCCTATGAGTCAATGGCAATGGATGTCCTAGCCTTTTTGGATGCATATAATCACAAACAAGTTGTATTGGTTGGTCATAGTATGGGAGCAAAGGTTGCATCGACTTTAGCACTGCTACATCCAGATCGAGTGGCTGGATTGGTAGTTTTGGATATGGCACCCGTCACCTACTCAAATGATGATGTAGCCTGGAAGGCAGTTCGAGATATCCTGCATGTACTTGCCGATCTTGATATTACTTCCTGTAAGACTAAACGAGATGTAGATCTACTACTACGACCGAACATCCCTGATCCTGCCCTTCGTGCTTTTGTCTTGACAAATCTGCAGCAGCAACAACCAAACGTTTCGTCATCTTCCTCAGTGTCTACTTCATGTTCTTCTCCTCTAAGTTGGAAAATACCTTTAACATGGATGCGAGAGGAGCTTCCAACATTGGCAGGGTTTCCGGAAGTAACAAATTCCCGACAATACGAGGGGGATGCCTTCTTCATACACGGAGGTCAATCCAAATTTGTTCGTAACATACATCTATCAAGGATTGCGGCCTTATTCCCCAATCACATGCTTACGACCATTCGAGGATCAGGACATTGGGTACATGCAGAGGCACCCGATGCAGTTTTGACGCTCCTTAAACGATATTTGGATCGGTAGTTTATTATGATCTTACATTTGACAGTCAGCTCATGGAAGTACAGAAAAGTGTTATGGCGTCATCGACAAAGTTCATCATTCAAACTATTGCGATGAAAAGGAGGTCAATATCCTGGTTGCTCAAGACTTGAACGACACATGGATGATGACTTTTACGAAATTATACATTGCTGAAAGCGTATTTTTGAAATTTGAAAGTTTTTATTCGATGTGCATTATCCGAAGTTTACATTACAAGGTATTTGCAAGGAGTCAGTTGGGAACTAGCGCTCAAATTCTTGATGAGTAATAAAGAATAGTATAGATTTATTGATGATACTCAATTATTATTTCATAACATACGAAACTTCATTCGAACTGTCACGTCTAAGTTAATGACAATTACGTAAAATAATTGTTAGTATGTAAGCATTGCGATACCGATAACAACAATATGAATCATGGTGAGTAAATAACCTCAAGATCCTGCTGCAGCACTTCGTCTTGACTAGGTTTTTGGTTCCTCTCGGATACAATATCTGTGAATCGTGCAAATTCCAATTCAGCATCAACATCTTTGGGAATTACAATTCGACTTAGAAAGCAATCATGAAAGGCATCCTCCAAACAATAATTGAATTCCAAATCCTTTTTGGAATATACTATATGGTCTTCCTGAAGATAATTATATAACCCATCAATGGCAGGAAAGGAGGATGATGTATCAGTATTATGTGTATCGACTACATCATCCTTATCATGGTTTTGTTGTTCATAATTCTGCCGACGTTGTTGTTGTTGTTGTTGTTTTTGTCGTCGTCGATGTTGTTGTTGATTAGAATGACAAGGATTAGTTGTGGATAGTCCTTGACTAAGCATTGAATTTTCATAATAGGCTCGTAACGAATTTCCAAAAATTACAATATTTTCCCATGGAAGACTCGGTAACTTATCATCAGAATTACTATCGTTTGTATTCTTTGGTATCTTCCAATTACTCAATAGGACATTATCATACAATCGTTGAGGACAATGAGGCATAACAAACAGTGTCGGTACCACCACGGTATGATAACCACAATCATTATGTTCCAATATAGAAATTTGATGCAAAGTATTGGTGATGAGATTACTGCAATTGCTACTTGTCAAAAGTCTTGTGGTATCATGAGTATTATCGTTAGTCGACTTGACATCCTCGTCGGTTGGTTGTTCTTCATCTGGAGGGTGCAATGCAATTTGATTTTTTTCACCAATCGATGATAAAATTTGATATTCCAAGGGAGTTGTACAGGGATCATAATACCAAAGAGTCCCCGGAAGATTCAATGTCATCGTCAGACTTAACGTACATGCCAATTGCCATAGAGAGGCATTTGACTTTGTAAAATTTCCAATGCCATAACATACTATATCATGAATTGGACTTGAATTCGATTCTTGCCATTGTCGTCGAATAGATGTCAACAATTCACAATAAAAATCTGTCGTCTGAATGGATTTGATACATTCTTCAAGCTTCGATTGATGCCATTCAATTTGGTTGGTGACATTCTTGGTAGGTAGTCCATCAGTCTCATCCAGAGATGGAGATGCAATGATATTCTTGCTATTCTTGATTCGATTTCTGCGAAATACTCGTCTCTTATCGTTCTTCGTTACGAATGTCCATTCGTCAGATGGTAATGATGACGATTTATTTGATAATGTTGGTTCTTCTTTGGATGTCATTCGGCGGTTGATGCTGTTTTGTCAATGAATGTTGAAGCATTACTAGTATTCAGTATTGTCAACAAGTATACGTAGTAGTCAGTAATATCGTGATTTTTTTTCTCTCGACGGAGTCGTGAAAATGGGGTCCGAATTGGATGTAAGACAAAGATTACTCTCGAGGTTCAAAATGAGAATAAACATAAATGATTTGAGAAAAAATGTGCAAAAGTATTTGCTGAATTCCATGTACTGGACGCTGCTTATGCGTTCAACTACTAGGTCAGAGGCAAAGAGATGCAAGTATTTACATATTTATAACGTTATTTGACAAGGCCTGACATTTGAAACCTTCACCTCTTTTGCTAACATTCATGATGCCATCCATATCCGCGTTGCCAATAATTTGAAGTTACGCAATATGAGGGTGATGAGCATCAAAAGTGTACCTCCACTCATCTCTGAATGTGGTGCTGTAGGGTTATTCTTATTACAAGTGCCTTAGATTGATGGAATATATGCTTGCAGCTGGATTTAGTTCAGGGAAGAGTAAGGTTAGACTTTTTCAGATTTTTTCTGATTGTTCACCAAGTTTCAGCAGAAGTTTACGTCCATGAAGGCCTTAAAGATAATTCACATTTGGTTCTTACCTTGAAAAGCATTTTCCTTGATGCGAAGTGCATTCAGATGTTGAAGATAAGGTTGATGCATCTTCACCAGTTAGCTATTTGCATCTAGCCATGTGAAAGTCAACAGAGTTTTGACTTAAATTGTTAAGATGGAACTGATATAGATCACTCATGACCATTGGACAGAAATATTTTGTTTTACAAATTCATAGCCATGTACTTGAATTATTGCCAGACACTAGATATTGTACATTGAACTTATATTATAAAAATAATTATATCATAAATGGAGTTTTTCAACGGATAACTGAAATTAGTTTGGAAATAATTAGAGGGTATCACTTATAATATGCTGTAAACCATCGAAAGATGGGATATCTTTTCAATCACACTTCAAGATGTTTTTTTTGGTTCTGGAATTTAGGTTAATTGTTGGATCATCAATTAAAACAAGGAACAACGAGATTATCATTTGATCTAGTCTGAATCAACAAGAATGATATGTATCGGTAGTTTGACTACTATTAGCATTATCAGATCTTAGCAAATGCTGTGCATACGTTTGAGATAGAAATAGAGCTCAGCAAGCTGCATATGACTTTGCAATACTGAGGCATTCTAATCAAGAACTTATGATTGGAAAATTTAATGCACTCAAAACATTTTACGATTGGGAAGTCTAAACAGAAAAATATCAACAGAATGGGTTCCAGAGCAGCAATATTCCATGAATATTGCTCTGCATTGACATCAGCCCAAACAAAACAGAAAGCATTGGTGACTTACGCTTTGGGAATCAACTGTTGATGACTTTATTAGCTATTGCTAAGGCTGCTTTTTTGAATGGATGAGCTCCTAGAAAGAGGTTACAGAGTCTAACTATGTCTCTGATAATGCGGAAGAAAGTTAAATTATTAATCCGGGCGATAATAAATGGTTCCGGTCTACAAGATGATATTTGACTTGAAATTTTGAGCCGAATGCGCATCACCATTAACTTTCGATACCAATATTGCTCTACGATGAAATATAGAAAAGACACAATGATAAATTATCATCTATTTTAGATTACTTTTATTCTTTAGTCTTGTGTTGTCTTAGAACTTCTCTCAGAGAGAACATCTTGACCCTTCTCGAGAGATGTTCGTGAATTCTCTTGAAGAATTAGATCTTGTTCTAAGCTTCTTCCCAACTGTTTAGACAAGTCTCTTCAACTAACAACAAGTTGGTGGTCAATAAGGATAAGTAAGTTTAGCTTTTAGACTCTTTGCAATTAGAAAGCTAAGTGCTGGAATGTATTATGATACTTTCCATTCATAAACAATATTTAATCTTCACTAAGTTTAACTAGTGAATCATTTATCATAGTTAAACTTGTAGTAGGTAAGTAATAGGAAAGTTTACTTGTAACTACCCATGGCTAGATGAGTAAATATAAGAATATTTTGATTCTACTATTATTTACTATGCACTAACGGTACAGGACGTCTCCTTATACTAGTACATACACTCATCTCCTAGTTTAATATTTTAGTATTAAACAGCTATTGTTTACAACCTATTTGTTTTAGGGATTAGCTTTTTGATCCTTCAGCAAAGGTAGGCCAAATATATGGGTAGCAAAGGATGGAATCAAGTCATCAAATGAGGTATGCTTTGGCAAGAACGTGCAGTGCGTCGATATACTAAGGAGTTTGGAGAAAGGGGAGTGACTTACATTATGAATGGATGTCAGGAATGTTGAAAGATCAAGTAGCAATCTGTATATTTGTTGGATATTGTTATCTGCCCTCCAAATCATGACTGTACATCATCGGTCTAAGTAAAAGTTGTGGAATTTAGAGATCCAGTCAATGAAGATGATATCCATAAGGTTTTGATGACAAATAACTCATGGAAATTGAATTTGAAGAAAGCATAATTGAGGAGGCTGAAAGGAGGACACCATACCTCAAGATACACGCTTCAAGCCTGGTGTAATTGGGAAGTCATTGACATCATGAAAACCTTGATTCCTTGAAGAGATACAATTGCTGAACTAGCTGATCATCAAAAGTAGACATGCACCTTTGAGGAAGCTGGAGAGGATCCAATTGAAGCTAAAAAAAGAAAGTGATAAGAGGCTATTCAGAAAGAGTTTCAAGAAAATGCATTTGAGAGGTGTTTGAACAAAAGCAAAGTTTAATATGTACTAAGCAAGTGGGTGATTAAAATACGAACCAGCATATTTGAGCATAACTAGCTGTTTGTAGATATGATTAAGTGACAAGCATTGCCTTCAATGTCAGCTCTGCTGTATATGTCGGTAATATGTCAAGAGCAACGGTGTAATTCTAATAAATCCAAAAATGTGGTTCTAGCCGGAGTGGTGGATTGTGGAAGTAGCCAAGCCCCAGCAATCTATATCAATGACAGTTTTCACGAAAGTCTATCCTTTTCAATAGAAAGCTAAAAGGAAAAGCACGAAGAAGCTGTAGCTTTATGCAACGTCAAAACGGAAAGACTTTATAAACAAGTACTATCACGTGAAAGCGACAGTGATTGGTATCCCCTGTTGTGCTAAGATATGTATAATCCATGTCTACGCTACCGTTAGAGATTAGGGCCTATCGGAGAGATTTCCCGTTGTGGCAATTTTCTCTTCGAACAATCTGGTCGCAATGAAGACAATGAAGTAACCATGTCTAGTGTTCCGGTTGGGGGTTGAGGGTATTGGTTGTTGAAATAATAGCTTTGGCTGGTTAATTTCTCAACCATTCAATCAATTTGTATGAAGAGGACGAAGATTTGGTATTTTCATAAGTCAATGTCAGAATCTACAAGTTTTCTGCCTAAGTTGAGGCTACCATCCAACACATTGACTTGTATTGAAATTTTCAAGATGGATGATAAACAGTGTTCGATGTCACGCATCACAACGCTAACGCTATTTCAAAATCATGTCAGATGAATCCTCACTTTTATCTACACGACTTTCACTATAAGGTTATCACTTTGGGTAAAGACTTGAAACTAGAAAATGAGTGTCTCATAGAATTCAAAAAGAAGACCTTGATATCGTAAAAAGAGTTGGCAAAGGATAGGGGCAAAAACGTATACCTCATCTTGGAAATTAGGGGAGCAA
>CAAAJI010000375.1:0-12685 GCA_900642245.1 Fragilaria radians
ATTTTTAAGAGAGAGAATTTCTTGTCGTGACAAGAATGAATCTTCAGCTTGAATTGATGAAGGCACAAGAACAATGAGGGCTTCCTGCTTTGATGCTCCCAGACCATCCAGGAAGTGAGAAGACCTCAAAGGCTCTTCCAATCCAACAAAGGCAGCCTTGCTCTTGTAAACGAGAAGAGCAACGGACGGAATATCCCTCAGATACCCCCTGGCTGGTCATATTTGGCCCTGACTGCATCTCGAAAGGCAACGACATCAGCAGAAGAGGAGACATAGACCTTGTCGGCTCTAGTTTTCTTGTATGACTTCCCAGTAATTCAGTCAATGAGCTGAAACCAAATAAGAAGTGAAAACGATTGTAGATTGATCAACATTTCAGTATTCATTTTTTCGTTAGGGTTGTGAATGGATCAACATTCTTGATTATGAGGTAGGAGGGATTTAGAAACTATTATGTAAATGCAGTAACTCAAGTAGCAAATTCTAGATCTGTAGATTATGTGGCAGATTATCTGAAAGAGCTCATAAGAGGATATTGCATTCCCCAAACAAAAGGAGTTTCCGTTACCTCAATAATTGGAGAAGAGATCCATTAGATGATTGAAAATCTTGAGAAAATAGCCTGTACTGAGTAAACTTTATCAATTGAGCAAAACACGAGTAGTAGAACATTCCTCTGTTTAAAAGTAGGGAAGTTGATGATTTTTGTAGCTCATAGAAATGAGACACAAATTTTTAGTTTATGGTCATGTAGAGATATAATTGCAAAATAGGAGAAATACAACTTGTGTGTGCTCCTCAAGTCATTCAAGAATTTCTTTGCCAAGTGTTCCATCAAACAAATGGTCAAATTTGTTAAGTAATGCTTTCAAGTGTAGTTGTTGCATTCCACTGAAATGTTTAAGTGAAGTTTGGTGGTAGTGCTTTACACTGCTCTAAAACTTAACAGCAATGACATCAAACATTTCAAGTTGGGAGAGCAAGAAGCTGTTGATAGCAAAAGCAAATGGTTTCTATGAAGCATTGACACTGGCCTTTATATAACGTGCGGAGAATATGAATTTGGCATTGACACTTACAAAGTGTTAAGCTAGACCTTGGTAAATCATATTGTTGGCTCAAGCAATCTACTTTTGGGATTGTAGTGATGTCTATCTTCACTCTTGCCTACCTATCGGTTCAGATGGTTGACAGTTGAAGAACGTCTAAGACTATGCAGATTTAATGCAGACATCTAAATCTGCCTGTTTGTATTAAGCATATAATATTTTTATTGTCAGCAATACAATTGCAAAAATATCTACAACTTTTATTGCTATTATTTAATTTATCTAAATCGCACCGTTTGCATCAAAAGTTTAGTACTATCCCATCTCAGTTGTTGAGTGGAAAAAACATGTCCATGCCTATGGCATCCAGCAAATCTTAACCTATTGAGATAGGCTGTTGGTTTCATCAACAGCAACCAACCATTTGATTTCTCCACTAAGGGCAAAGTTGATCTACATGAAGTTAAGTTGTATTTCGATGTCATATTTTGTGATATACTTTCCTGAATTTATTGACCACAATGTTTTGTTAAGTATTCAATGTTGTTTGAAATACTTCGGTGGTAGACAATTTGCTTTCATTCAAGTTTTTGTTCAACCAGTGTCTTCTAGTATGCCATTTTTTTGCACTAAGTCATCAAAACTACTGCTTTTGACTAATACTACTGAATCTAATCTTGAATCTGTAGATTCAGTAGTGTTATATTCTGTCTCAGATTTATTTAGCATGATTTAATTGTTACATACCTCAGTCTCCATGTTCTTGAGAAATTCCTTTTTCTCCGAAATTTCCTTTAGGTATTCACTAGTGTCCATAAATTCAGGTATTTCTGGTTCAACCGTGTAAGCCTCCTGTGAGTTTGGCCTTGAAATTCTGCTTAGCCTTCTGCTTAGTTTTCTGTTGGGCATATTTTTCAAATTTAACTTGAAGCGGCAGTCATCTTTTTCGTGGCCCATCATATTATAAAACGTGTGCTGGACATTTTTAATCTTGCTTGTCAAAGGCAATTTCTGTTAAGAAATAGACATCCAAAATATTGGGTACTTCCTGCTCAACCGCAAACGCCTCATTTGAAGTTTTGTTTAAGCTTTTCTGCTGGGCCTTTTGTTTAGTTTTGTGTTGGGCCTCTTGCAGGGCCTTCAACTTGAAGCGGCAAGTGCTAGTTTTATGACCACTCATATTGCAAAAATGGCACTGGACGTTTTTGGTCTTGGAGTGGGAAGACAATTCTGGTTTAGAATACTTCAATTTAAATGAAATTTTTCTTACTATTGTAAATAACCTGTTTGCTAGAGGCTAGCTGAGATTGTTGTCGTGCACCAATGCACTAATTACATGTAGGCTATCAAAGTAGGCACAAACCTCAGCATCCAATTTATTTTCATCATCCCGCTTATAGTTGGATGTTGCAATGCTATTTTGGATGTAATTGGGTAGAATTAAAGACCATTTCTTGAATCAAACTAATTCCTTGTTATAGTTCAATTTACTATTGTCTATCTTAGCGATAAAGAAGATTGTTATAGTTACCCTTGGAATCTCTTTTCTGAACCTTCAATATATCCCAAAGATATCTTAACTTCTCTAACACACCAAAGATTCAACAATGATCTTGTTTAGCAAGTATTAGATATCCTTGATAAAACACCTGAAAAAATCGCGACGAAGCGTTTCTATAACGAATAAAACGGAATAATAGTGACATCACCAAAAGAATCTTTCCTAATGGAAGACTTGACCCCAGAGCATCGCGATTACTTGATAGAATCCAACCAGTCCACTACCAACTGGTAAAACTATCAAAAGATATAAACTATCACAATATGTTACTACTCCCCAAATATCTGACGGTACATATTATAAGGATAAGCCTCCTCCTGTCTTTCACATGTAACATGTAATTTTTTTTCTTTTTTAACAAATAATAATTCTTTTATGATTTAGATACATATCCTAATCACTAAAGTATCCTAAAAGGTAGAAATTACTTTCATTTTTTAATTTCGGAGACACGGAACAACCAATTCTTGACCAAATTATGAAATTTTTCATTATGGCTTTGTAAGGATGTCCCTGACATTTTCTTCACTCTCACTAGCAAGACCTGTACTAAAAGAATTGATAGGACAAAAAGTGAAAAGATCCATTTGCATGGTTTAGGATTTATTGAATGGTTTCCACGTTGTTTCGTACTCCCAGCAACAGAAAGAATGTGCATTGTAGATTTTCTCCATGAGGGAAAAGTCATTTTTTAATTTCCGAACCAAGCTATGCTTTATGTCAGGGTCGAATGATTTAGATTCTCTTTGCTTAAGCCTAGTTTGAGATATAGCTTGGGAAAGATTGAAGAACAAGCATGAACCAACCTCTGCTCCTTCACTTGTAAAAACAGTGAGATTGTTTAGACAGAGCTCATTAACCAGAAATGAAGATGCAGATGCCTGAATTACTACTCTTGAAGTGCTACGGATGACGCTAGAATACATGGGATTAGTTATGACAGTTGATCGGTTTATGATCAATATGCTTTATAATCTATCCAGTGACTATGAATTACAGATGGTGCTGTTGGAAAAGATAACTGGAATCAAATCCAACCAGCTTGAAGGCAATGGACTACGTGAGGAATTGAATCTATTTATGAAAGACTGTGCAATCAAAGTGAATCTAACAATGAGAGTATATCAAGTGAAGAACATGCTTTCTTTGCATCTCAGTTTAAAGGGAAATGTAGCAGCTGTAGTAGAATTGGTTGCAAGGCTTTCCAATGCAAATCCAAGGAGGATTTTGGAAAGATAAATTTGTGCAAAATTAGACTATAAATTATTATTTTGTGTAAATTGTGAGCCTATATTTTTTTTATTACTTTCTATCTTAGTGATATCTCTGCAATTTCGGATGAGCTGACACCAGAACTAAAACACATAAAGCAGCTTGCATTGGAATCTACAGCAATCTATGCTGGAGGGCCATAAGAGCTGAATCTTCACTCTCTTCTGTATAATCAATTAAATTTTACACCTTTACGCTGCCCTCACCAAGGGGCCCATCCAAGCATACTTAAGCCTAGGGATAGGGCCTTAATGCAACAGTAATAGGCTAGTTTCATCAATTTCTACCTGCATAAGTTTACTAACCTCATAAAGTCTATAACGTCATCATTTAAGTAAAATCTGGTGTTTTAAAGATTTCTAAAACTTCTTCATTAAAGTTGAAAACGTCATCCTATTGAAACAGAAACGTCCCACATTAAGCAAAATCATGATTAAAATGAGTTCAAGATCAACTAAAGAGGTCTCTCATGACCTCAGTGATACCACGCAGGTTCCCAGAAAGTAAGAAGAACAAAAAACCCTTGCAAACATCTAGGAGGTCCGTTAGAATGAGAAAATTGGGATGGTATGGCGGAGAATTGAGGTAAAAAGCAAAATGTGATTGGAATCTACAAATGGCAATAATGTGAATGGACGAATACGAATACGAACACGATAACGATATATACTATAATTCTCAAATATCCAACCCTATAACAATTGTAACTAGAGTATTTCTAGCAGCACCAGTCACAGATGAAACCACCATTAAGACTGCTAAAACTTGTAGAATAGGAGGGACAAGTAATTGACGTGAAAGGTGCGTTCTTAAAGGATAGATTTAATGATGGAGAGGAGATGTATCTTCAAAGTGCACAGGTTTCGAAGAGGATTACAGGAGTGGGATTGTATTGAAACTCCAGCGCACAATTCATGGTCTGAAAAGGCGGCATTTGCATTCTGGTGTAAGTTATTAATGGCATTTCATGACATGGGATTCAAACGCAGTAGTACGGATCCGTGTCTCTATTATAAAAATGCGAAAGAAATGGTATGGTGATCTGGATTTTGTGGGTGGATGATTTTGTCTCCTCATTGATCACAAAGAAGATGTAAGTAAGTATAAGAACATGATGCATCAAATTTTTTTGAATGTGCATATATTGGAGAATTGAAAGATTATGTGGGATGTAAGATCCAGAGTAATAAAAGAACAAGAGTTTAAAAATTTCACAACCAGTCATCATTTGAAGTTTTGAAGATGATTTTGGATTGAAACCGGATTTTAAATTGGAGACACCAGCTTCTAATGGAGATACGTTTGTACTCGTAGAACCGTGCAATCAAATAAGTGGCAGAGAAACAAAAAGTGTATTGCTCTGGTGTGGGAAATTGTTGTACTTGTCTCAATGGAGTTGACCTGATATCCAGAACATTACGAGGAGATTTTGTATTACCGCAACATTAGCACACAATAAGGAAATGAGAAGAGTGATGACATTATGCTAGTTTCTTAAATGGAGCATTGGTATCAGCAAAGAGCAAGATGCAGGTATGTGTGACTCTTTCAGTTACATTGCAACATGGTAGCTGTTACGAATTGCATCCAATATGTTCGAAATGTTTTGGAATTGATGAGTTTAAAAGTAAAAGTACCCATGAAGGTTGATATAGGTAATAAAGGAGCTAAGGACATAATTAACACTTGCAGTGTTGGCAGGCAAAAAAGGCACTTGGGAGTATGGTTCAATTTTTGAGAGAGTTATAGAAAAGTGGAGTTATTGAGGGGAAATGTACTCCTGTCAATTTACCTGTAAGTTTATACAACAAACATTCCAAAAGGTTTTGTGTAGACGATCATGATCCAGAGATTACTTCGTGGGAGGGTGTCAAGTCAATTAAGAAGAAGAGTGGAGTTGAAATAATCAACAATAATCCTGGATGGAGAACATCTACGAAGCAAAAAGACGTTTTAGAGTAGTTCGTGAAATTTAGCAACTGTGAATGAACATCGATAAAGGGTCGTCTTGACAATCACACTTCAAACTGTGAATGGATTAGGAAACAACTAAACTTTAATCATACTGTGATAAGCCAAGCTTCTAATAGTAATTAGTAAATAGATGGAGTCAGCAAACATGTCATGGGTCTCCATGGCCTCAAATTGCAATTGCAACGCAATCTCCTCTGCGCGACTTCGACTCTGATGAGTGATGACAAATTCCGTTGTGCTTCGGACAAGAAAGCGGAACCCATCGCGAAAGTAAAGAAATAGAAGCGAATTCTCAGATATCTTATTCTCAAGCCGGAAACGCCAAAATAATATTTTTAAAACGCAACAAACGGATTATTTAAAATTTGCGGACGTGCAAAGTATAACCCCCCAAATTTCAGCCGTAAAGTGTGTTTGAAGCATGTTTTCTCCAGGTCTGTGCTCAAACCCAAGACTGGCCGACTTGTTCTAAATTTTCCAAATTGCAACATTTAAGGCGAGTCATGTTTTTGACATCTTGTTTCGTCATTCCTCAATATGTAATTTGATGTGTATCAAAGAAATGGGTGTTTCCTTTGAAAAAACGAGGTGGTCAAGCAATTGCAGGAATGAGAATACGAATGAAAATGGGAATGAGAATCATACAGGGTTTATCTCATAGAAGTGATTTTTAATCGAGAAACACTTGAAGTCTTATTCTAGCTAGGTCTAGATTGAGATTTTCATTCTTAATCGATCGCAATAAATCCTTCACCATCATCATTTCAACAATTTTCTTCTAATATTCCCAACCATGCTTATCTTTAGCAAAAAGACGGCGTTAAATGCAGCACTTATTCTCTTCGCCGTCGCTGTTTTTCATGTCAGCCTGGCAGGAGCAGAAGAACCTGGCGGTGGCGGATATGGTGATGGGATCGACTCTCTAGTACAATTTGACGAGGGCAATCCCATGGACGATCCGAACAAGGTACGTTGTGTTCTTCTTGCTAACAAGAGAGCTATCCATCATGACTTTGCTGACTTCAAACCACTTATTTTCTGCATCTTTGTCTACTCCTTCTCTAAAAAAGCAGGGCCGTAGAGGTTCTTCTAGTTTTCAAAGTGACATTCGCAGCTATACCTATCCATCTACTTTCTTCATGAATGAGGAGTGGAGTAGTATTAGCATGGCGGTACTTGAGGAGCAGCTGGATTTGGCGGAGGAAAAAAGTAATCGCGGAGATCATCCTCGAATGCTACAGGCAACGTTGAAACCCGTATCTAAAAAGCCAAGCCTTCGCCCAACAACCAGAAAACCCACCACATCCAAACCATCTCCCAAGCCAACATCCAAAAACAGGAAGCCCACAAAGAAGCCAACGCCCAAACGCAGGACCAGGAAGCCCACGAAGAAGCCAACATTTAGGCCTTCTACGTCAGCTCCTTCATCTCAGCCCACTTACGAGCCTTCTTTCGTTCCCAGTTCCTCTCCGTCGCAAATCCCTCTCCTCTTTGATGGGATTGAAAATGCAGACTCCATATTTGCCGGCAAGATCGACTTTAATTGGGATTTCCCGTCGTATGAAGGCGAAATTCCAGACCTTGAAACTATCATTTATCATGTGTTCAGCTCCGTCGGAAGCTATGATTTTTCATCTGCCCTTGAAAATTCTACTGTATCAGAATTGATTACCAAGTTCAAGGATAATGATAACGACAACACTACTCATTACCATCGAGTTGAAGGAAAAACAATGCGTTTTTCAATAAACACCACCTTTATCCATGAGATCCACACCATATTGGTCGTTGCTGAAGCGGATGGGGTGTTTTCTAGAAACACAAAGACAACTGAATTATACCCATCCACTTCAGATCCGATTGTAAAAGACGATGTGAATGTAGTTGGCATCTTTGTTGCATCCGAACGCCTTACGATCTCTCTTAGCTCCGACAATGTACTGGATTTTATGGGGCCCGTTCGTTCAGAACACCTCAATCTGAAGGTCGGAGACTTTATCAATGGTTTTACGTCTGATTTTCAGTACTTCTTTCTTCACATTACTAAAATTGTCATATCATCAAACAAAAGAGTTTTATTGATCACTGAAGAAGGGCGTTTGGAGGATATTTTTGATTTACTGAACTATGAAGCTTCGTTTGCTATATCCAGGCCCGATAAAGTAGAGTTGACTCCATCCTCACTTAAGAAGCATCGTCATCTTATTGCAAAGATGAGAGTGCAGAGAATTTTAGGGCTTTTGGACTGGACGGGAGACGTCGTAAAAGTTATTGGAGATGTTTGGGGGGATGTGAAAGAGGGATTTGAGGACGCATGGAATTTCCTGAAAAATGGAAACCTAGAAAAGAGCTTTGACATCGTGAATATACGACAGGAGTTTCTTTGGGAACTATCACCTCTTCCAGAAGAACCAGAAGAACCAGAAGAACCAGAAGAACCAGAGGAACCAGAAGACCCTGAGATTGAAGTTTCTCTTGGGAATGTGGCCGGTCTAGTTGAGGTTCGAATCGATCTGTACGTCAAGTTGGCAGTGAATATCAGGGAACTTATGGCTGAGGCTGGAATCAGGGCCGACTATGGTGCAGATTTCGCATTCAATTTGGGGCCAAAGGCGGGTTTAAAAGGCGAGAGGAAATTATATGAGGTTGAGGCAGAAAGAGTTTTTGTTATAGTTGGCGTTCCTGTACAGATTGACATCAACGCAGCGCTGGAGGCAAAGTTTAGCATCACAGTAGATGCATCCGATGGATTAATCCAATTAAACATAGGTGGTAGGGGAGGAGGGCACATGAGCGCCGCAGCAAGTACATCACGAGGATTATCCCATGACTCCAAGCTGCCAGATTTTATACCATATTTTGATTTCAAGGCATCAGATGGAATGGTCAGTTCTGAGATATCTATTTCATTGGAGCCGTCAGTCACAGTGGGTTTATACAAAGGAGCGTTGTCAGCAAAGTTCGTTTTCCCAATTGGACCATCACTGGAAATGTCATTTCGTCAACTACGTATAAACGGAGATGCAATGGTGGCAGTGGAGACATTTGATCTCAATTTTGACATAACTGGAAATGTTGAGATAGGTTCAGAGTTGGTTGAAGATCCCTTGAAATCTTTTGAACTCTTTAAAAAGACTTGGCCAATAATCTCTCTCCCAGAACCTTCATTCCCTCAAAACGCTCGTCACTATTGCGATGAAAGTTCAGATGGTAAAAGGTCCGCATATATTGAAAATGTTTTGATTGAAGAGAGTGATGACGATGCTTTTATCCATAGTAGCTTCAAAAACACTACTTGGTTTTTAGGAGAAGAGTTATCAAAAGAATGGTCGCTGCAGCAGGATGGTCCATTCAAGGCTAAGCTGACGAAAAACAGCGTTGAATCATCATCAAGTATGACAAGTGGGAGTATATCTGTGGCAGCCTGGCCCCGTTTGGGAGTTATTAACTTTCCCTTCCCCATTATATATTCTGTCGAACTGGACTCAATTGTTTTAGACAAGACAGTGGAATGCATGAGAAACGGTATTTGCAGTGAAAGCTTCTTTGATGGAATGGCTCAAGAGTTTAGCTCTGTCTTCAATTCCAAAATCTTTCTGTCACAAGCGCCCGACCCTGTTGATCCTCCATTTCCATCAACCGTGTACAAGTTTGAAGATTTCATGAAAGCATTACATCAGTTGAAAGCAAAAAACAGTTTTCACATGTGGCTTGGTGACGGATGTGGGTTAGATGCAAAGAAGCGAAGCAATTGTCAACATAGCCGCGTTTCTTGGGCAGGCAATGAGAGAAACTATCATTTACAATGCTTGCGGTAAGTTTACTATGGCATGCAAATCCTATAAAAGTATTTACCAGTCTGTTACTTTAAATCCAATTTGATTATTTCCTCAATCTCTCACCTGTTTTTGCTACCATTATCAAGACGAAAATAATTGGGACTCTTGGCGTGCTGATATATTCAAAGAACCCACAAGTCCACCCGAATATCTTTCAGCCTTTTATCCAATGAGTTCAAGCTGCGGTCAACTAGGCCAAAGCTATGAAGACTACGATTGCCCTGACGCCTGTCCAAAAGACCCAAAAATGGAAATCACTGGAACTACGAACGCTGATTGGATCGGTGCGCCACCCCCCCTCTTTTGCGGACCGAGAGCAAAATATGATGGCTTAGGATACTGGAATCCAATGAAGTTCTGTCAAGGACCAGGAAAATCTTGTGTTGGTCAACCCTTCTACTACGCGGGGCAAACTGCTGGATACTATACTTCCATTGCTGAGGATCCCAAGTATCCAAAAGAATACTACGCCAACCCTTTACCAGATGCAAGTGGTGCAATACAACAACCAAGATTTGAAAATTTACCAAGGTCAAATGTAGAGGGTTGCTGTTGGTGGGGAAGGGGCGTCATTCAAACCACTGGACGATGTAACTTTGGAAAACTGAACAAAAGCATTGGTGCTGGTGCAAACCGAGACTCTTTGTATCCCGACATAAATTTCTGTACCAATCCTCAAGCTATTTGCACTGGCCCTAAGGAACTCAAATGGATTGCCGGGATTTTCTTTTGGGTTGCTGAGGTAGAATCGTACAAAGCAATTTCTGAGAACTACAAGGCTTGGGTTCATACTTTCGTTGATATGGGATGTGCTGATAGTCCTGACTTGGAAGGCTGCGACAGACTATTTGAATATGCAAGTGGCATAGTTAATAGAGGATGCCACAATCCTGGCGAATCCGGTTGCTCAAGCTGTATTCCAGGTGCCACGTGTGGTCCAGCACACAAGGTTCCCGAACGCGTCTCAGCCAGCAAGCAAGTTTTACGTGCTTTGATGAATCTACCGGGAAATGTTGGAACATGTGGAAGTGGCGATCGGGGCAATGGAATCTGCCCTATCAAGGGAGATTGTTGCAGCAAATTTGGCTGGTGTGGAATTACACCTGACCATTGTGGTGACTTGACTGTTGGAACATGCGGAAGTGGCGATCGGGGCAATGGAATCTGCCCTAACAAGGGAGATTGTTGTAGCAAATTTGGCTGGTGTGGAAGCACACCTGACCATTGCAGCACATGAGACCCAACATTAGTAATTTTACTTTGTGCAACTCAGCATAGAGTAACTACTCCTCAAATATCTGATGGTACATCTGATAAGGATAAGCCTCCTCCTTTCTTTAACATGTAACATGCTATATTTTTCTTAATTGTTTTACCGCATGATAATTTTTTAATATTTAGATATATATCCTCAAAAGGTAGAAATAACTTTCATTCTATAATTTTGGGGACTCAGAACAACCAATTTTTGACCAAATGATGAAATTTTTCAATATTTAAAGGCTTTTTAAGGATGCCACTGACATTTCTTCACTCTTTAAAATGCAAACATCATCATCTTAGCAGCAATAGCTTCCAGACACAATGGCAAGCAATTGCAATATGCCTTTTTCTTCAAGACACTTGAAGGAACTGAAGTATTTATAACCACTGACAATTATATCACCTAACATTAGAGTTGGGCCATCTAAATCCACATCTAAATACCTCAATATGAACCTTTCTTCTAAAATGAGTTCTGTGGTAATTCTAGACACTACTAATTCCAAACTGTAAGTTGAAGTTTCTACTGTCTTCTGACATTTAGATGCCCACCTGATTGTCATATTATTCAATGTCCTAAGTATACCTGTACTGTTTCTTCTGATTTTTAAATCATGTGCAAGATCTGTATCCACATAGTCAGTCATCCATTTTTTGGTCGCTTTAACAAAGAAAGGTCATTCGGAATTTCTGCTTCAGCATCTGAATAGAATCTTTCCAATTAGGGTGATCTTCAACAGGGTATATGGAGTGATCTGGATATGCTGTATCAATGATAAATCTTCCCTTTGAAAAAGTCTTACAGTAAGATAGAATCCTCCAAACAGCCTTCAACTGTCCTTCTCTTGGTGCCATGTTGACAGAAGTGGCATAGACAATAACAAATCTCCCAAAAACAATTATACAAATATAGCATCCTATGTTTGGATCTATACCTTGCTGAATTCTAAGTTGGTACATTATGATGAGTCATCTACTTCAGGGTAATAACCTTTACTCATGGCTGTCTTGATGGGTTTCAGTTCTTCACCAAAAAGGTTGTCAAACTTAGGGTTGGCATTTTGATTATACATTCTGGCCAAGATAGTAAATTCTAACCCTTGGTTCTTCCATGAATCCCCAAGGAATTCTACATTCCTACCTAAATAGTACTCAGGAATACCTACATTCTTGAATAAGTATATCCTTTCTAAGGACTTAATTACTGCCATGGGATACTGGCTCCTAAGAATATCATCCACATATATAGCTAAATTTTCACGATGTGATGCTTCATTATCTATCATCCATAAGTTGGGATCATGCTTAGTTTTCTTGAATCCTAATCTGAGTAATGATTCTGCTAAATGTTCATGAAATCTTGCAGCAGAAGTCTTCAATCCATATAATGACGTATTAATAATTAAATTCTTTCCACATAGTGTTGTATCAAACTCTGGACCAGCAGTAATGTAGACTTTCTCCTTGGTCTTCAATATTTTGATGAGCTCAGTCTTTTCCACCTCTCCTCCATCAGCCTTGTCCAGCTTCTTGGCCTTAGAAACAAAAGGGATAATGGGGTTCTCTCTAGCAGCTGGAGGTAGCCCAACAGAGGATCTGGCAGTCTCAACCATGGTGAAATTCTAAATTGATTCTCAGCTAAATGTGATCAAAATGCTCTATGCTGAGTTGCACAAAGTGAAATTATGATCTATTTTATTTATTTTTGACTAAAATTGATCTTGTTT
>CAAAJI010000375.1:26412-46290 GCA_900642245.1 Fragilaria radians
AATTGCGGGTTTGGTCCCTGGGAAGCTCCAATTGAACTCATTTGGTACAAGGAAATGTTCTAAAGGTCTGGGTCGTTCCCACCGTAACAATAAGAGCCGTTGGGTTTGATTGGCCAAATATAGATCCCATGGAAGTTGTCCCAATCGATCATGGAGACCACCACATAGCCCCAAACAAACTCGAACCAAGAGTTTGGGAGCGTTTGGATCTGTCAAGAGTTGAGTTCCAGGATATTGAGAAATCATGGCATTATGCCATGCAAGGTAGTTTTGAATCCATTGTGGCAATTGAGATATATGGCTATTGATGGAAGCATAAGATGCTGATTGTCCTGGAGTTGTGGTTGCTTCCTTACGTTGATTTTGAGCATACTTGTTAGGAATGTAATTGTTGTGTTGGTTTGATTTCATGGTGAAGAATACAAAGTTCCACATTAGCAAGACCTGTACTAAAAGAATTGATAGGACAAAAAGTGAAAAGATCCATTTGCATAGTTTAGGATTTATTGAATCGTTTCCACGTTGTTTCGTACTCCCAGCGACAGAAAGTATATACACCGTAGATTTTCTCCATGAGGGAAAAGTCATTTTTAATTTCCGAACCAAGCTATACTTCCTGTCAGGGTCGAATGATCTAGATCAAATCACAACAAGAGGAAGTGTGAATGGAGGATGAGACCGGACACAACATAAAGGGCGTCATCATCAGTAGGTGATGGAAATTGTTAGGGATACGATTAAATCGTATCCCTAGTAATGATTTGGCCGGTTCTCTGTGTTCCATAATTCTACAATATTAGACAAAATGCATGGTTTCGTAAAAGGTAATCGCCTATCATTTTGTCTTCTTCGATCACGTCCAATACGACAAAAGATTACGTATGTCTCTACAACGCTAGCGACGATGACGGCTGCTATGGCCGCAACCTATTCGTGTTACAAATACTTGGATGTGTCCCATGATGGTAGTCAACCAAGAATGACCAATACTGTTACTGCAGGTACCACTACTACAAATTGGAAGTCTTCCTTGAACATCGGGTATCCCAAATTTTTCCCAACGACGAAATGTGATTCATCCACACCGTTCAATCCTGAAGGCAGCCCAGGTCAAGAAGAAATACGAGAAGAAAAAATGTATGCCAATTTATTCCCACAAAAGCTTTTGTATGTTCCTAAAGTTGAATATCCGCAATGGGATCCCAATTGGGATGAACGAAATAGCGCGCAGTCTTTTAAGACAACCGACAAGATCCCTAATGATATGGATTCTAACAAGAATTTACAATCCAAGCCAAAAAGTAGTAACACCACCCGACACATCATTCTTATTCGTCATGGACAATACGATGAAACCTCATCCGATGATGCATTGCGCATCTTGACACCTCTTGGACGAGAACAAGCTCATCAAACGGGTATACGATTGAGGCATATCTTGATGTCAACGAATTGTTATCAAGGAAGTACTCAAACGAATTCAACAAGTAATACGACTTCTGGTGCTACAACCGATACTGCTACTCCTGCAAACCCTCTATTCCATCTTCATGTAAGTCAATTGACACGAGCGAAGGAAACAGCCGATATTTTAATGGAACATTTAGGGGGGATAGTCAAACGTACTGAACCCGATTCACTTCTCAATGAAGTACGGCCCTGCCCTCATATTCCTTCCGGAGGGAAAATTACGTCCTCATCATCAGCATGTGCCAAATTGGAAAAAGGAACTGCACAAGTCCAAGATGCCTTTGATAAATATTTTTATCGTGCATCTGCACCTACGTTACTACCATCATCCTTTTCTGCTTCTTCTCAAAATGGCAATGATGTAGAAATTTCTCAAAACAAACAGCAAGCACATCCACACGAATTTGAAATTATAGTTGGTCATGCAAATGTCATTCGTTATTTCGTGTGTCGAGCCTTACAGCTTCCACCTGAAGCCTGGCTACGATTTTGTAACTTTAACTGCAGCATCACGTATCTGGTGATTCGGCCTTCCGGAACCGTCAGTTGTCGGATGTTTGGTGATACAGGTCATTTGTCTTATCCGCAACAAACAACATTTTCTCAACATGTGGGATATGAGTGGTAAATATAAATTGTTTCTATTACAGTTTCCATGGTTTTTCTCCCGATCTGGTATACATACAATCTGAAAGTGATTCGTTTTTCATGCAGTCACCAAGAAATTTTTCCACCTTCGCCAACATTTCATCTTAAAATTTTTGTACTTAGATCTCATTTGCTTCATTTTTCTACCGTGTATGGTCTACCATTCAATCAAAAGATTTTGGTAAAATCCAACATGACATCATTGGGCTGACCCCCACACATTGTTCCCTTGTTGTTTAGCAGGATGACATGATTAGGGTCACTTAGAGAAAGTATTGACAATTAGCGGTGACAATCCAAAGTCTAGAATAGCCAGCTGCCTTTAATTTTAATTGAAATTATAATTTATGTGAAGAGGACTTTGCAGCACACTTAAACAAAAGGTTCTAGATACCCTCTTCTTTGAGTTAAGTTGTCACATACTCTTTGGCTAAGCCTAGATTGAGAATGAGTGATCCCCATGCTATCAGAGTGCTGAATTTTACAGGAAAGAAAGAAGAATGGTCAACATGGAGAGAACTCCTTTGCTAAGGCAAGAAGATCAGGCATTAAGCATATCCTACTTGGTAAGCTCACAATTCCAAAGACCAATGATGAAATAGATGAGGAAACAGAAAAATGAAAGACAATGATGCAGATTTTTGATTTGAACTAATTAGCATACACTGAGTTGATCTTATCCATTGACGTAAAGACAAGTAGTGGTAAAATAGAATTCATCACATGGTAAAAGGATGCAAGAACATGGATCACACTAAAGGAAATACAGCCATAGCCTGGGAAAGATTCCAGCCTCTGCTCCTTCACTTGTAAAAACAGAGAGATTGCTTAGACATTATCCAGAAAAGAAGACCCAGATGCCAAGCTAGAAGACATGGGATGAGTTATGACTTTTGATCCGTTTATGATCCATATGCTTTATAATCTATCCAGTGATTATGAATTTCAGATATGCACCACTTGGATGGGCCCCTTGGTGAGGGTAACGTATAGGTGTCAAACTCAATTGATTATACTGAAGAGAGTGAAGATTCAGCTCTTGTGGCCTTCCAGCATAGATTGCTGTGGATTCCAGTGCCAGCTGCTTTACGTGTTTTCATTCTGGTGTCAGCTTACCCAAAATTGCGGAGTTTTGTCCAACTTTGCTCTTGGTCTATGTTATTCCTTTGTCCTTAGCCTCTACTTGCGCACTATCCAGTGTTTATAGTCTGTGTTGCCACAACTTCACTCAAAAACGTATATCAACAAGTTGAAAAACTCTTTGTTATGGCTTTTAAGGATTTGTACGTGTCCCAGGTCCCAAAAATCGGATTCTTTGTTTTGCTTGTTGTCATTACAGCAACACTTGCGTGTGTGTTTATTGTCATTTATTTGCCAAAACTTCCTTTTCTGCTTGACTGCTAAAAAGGCCCCACGCCTTAACTAACACATCAGAGAGACAACTCTATAAAACAAGACAAGAAAAATCTAGAAAATTGTAGCGGCAAAACGATATGAGTTTGACCCCTATACGTTACCCTCACCAAGGGGCCCATCCAAGTGGTATACATCTATTTTGTAATGAGGTGCAGACCCAGAGTTAATAATTGTCTGTGCTTGATCTCCCACTTCCTCTCTTCCAGCCTCCTGATTCACCTCCACTTTTCCATATTCTTTCATCGGAAGTGTCTACTGGGATTTCAAGCTGTCAAGTTCAGTTGTGACTGTACTTCCAGCATCACAGGTCACTCTTGTCTTCTACCAATCTTCAAGTTCAACTACAGCTGTACTTCTTAACTACTCAGGCTGTGGTTGTCTTCTATCAGCTCAAGTTCAACTGAAGCTGAACTTCCTTTAACTACTCAGACACAGTTGTGTACAACCAATCCAAGATCAATGGTTAGTCAGTTAGAGTTTTATTTTTCAGTCAAAGTATTTATTTTAATCATCCAACTTCCACGGTTAGCATACTTAAGCCTACGGATAGAGCCTTAATTCAACAGTAATAGGCTAGTTTCATCAATCCCTCACCAACTTTTGTCATTAAGACTTACACTTTCCCCTTTTGCTGCTCCCAATATGTTAGTAGCCTTACTGGCCTTCTGCCAGCACAACCGTTTTGGTACTCCTCCCAACAATCATGTATTGACAAAGGGGTTAGGACTTAAAGGAGCCCCAAACAATTCAAATCCTGCCATCTCCCCTGAATTGCCTCCTCTTTGCGCGCCCTGCTGCTGTGCAACGCAAACAGGGTGTGCTGCTTATGCTGGTATTCTCCAAATGTACAAATTTATGACCGAAAAATTACGACTCAATAAAATCCTGTTTTCCACTTTTTCCCTCATCCTGTGCTGCTTTCATCTTAATTACCTCTCTCAGTAATGACATCAAGGCCATAGAATAACCATTAACTGCTCTGTCACCAAATCTCCTGTTGACTCAGTCCATCATTCCCAATTCCATTTCTTGAAAATCTTTCCCGGGTCTAGAAATGCAACTAAAAACACTAGCCTTGTCTCTCTGCCACAAGCACCTGCTGCTTGTCCTATCCCAGGTGGATATGCGCATTTACGTACGAATTTTAGAGGTGTAAAAATTATGATCTATTTTATCATTCAAAAATAGCTCTGTATGTAGAAACAATACTAGCGTAGACTTCCATATGTAAAAAACACCGAACTGGATCAGGTTCAATCTGATCCACTGACATAAGTGCTATTTTCTCTTATCCCATACTTGGGATAGAGATATCAATAATGTATTAATATAACCTTGATAACATCAAAGTGTTTATGAATGATGATAAAAATCATCTCTTTTTTCTTACTCAAGATAATATTATTATTATCTTGTTTGTACTTTTGATCAGCTCTTCTGATCATCATTTACTTAATATATTATAGTAAGGTTAAGAGTATTTTCTTACCTCTGTACTCTAATATAGTACACTGCTAACAATTTCGATTTTTTTTCACTGTTAGTCTCTGAGTGAATGGACAACAAATATCATCTGCATTTTCTGGTAGTGATCGATATGAGGTTTGTCTTCTAGAAACAAGGCGCTTTCTATTTTTTAAAATAGAGAGCCATCCTGTGGAGGCTTTAAATTCTTCCTCTGCCTGCACATCAGTGTGGAGCTCTTTAAACAAATTCAGTGCTTTTTGTTGAATATAGTGATCTTTAGCATGAAGACCCTTTGCATTTTTTTCTAATATCCAACTATGCAATTGTTCTTCCAATTCTGTATACTTTGCAGGATACCCGCCACCATTCAAATGTCTTGCCTTTCAAGTTTCAACATCAGAATTTAACAGTGCTGCTTCAAGATCTTCTCTCTTATTAACCCAACCTTGCAATGTCTCAATGCTTATTCCATTTGCTTTTGCAATGGCTGGAAGACCTTTTCCAGTAACTCCTTTTTCATATGATCTGATTATATCCAATTTTATTTTCAAAGAGTAATTCCTTCTCTTGGATGCCATGTCTGTCAGAATAATTAAAAAGACAGTAACTGTTGTAACTTTGTTTCTACAATGGGTTAGCAATCTTTTGTTGATTATATCAATACCCAAAACCAATCACAGCTCGTATCTACAATGGATGAAGAAGATGGGTTAATAAGAGATTTTTTTTAGTAGTCGTAATCTTTTGAAATACAAAAAAATGTAAATGTCCAGATTCTTCTACAGTAACTGCGCAATCATGACCAATCAAAAAGTTGCTACTGATACCCCCGAATATAACACAATTGTACTGTTTTCAAATAGAACACAAGGGTTGTGTTCTATTCAACCATAACACAATTCTGTTATATTCAGGGGAAGACGGTAGTCATTACCGAACAAAATTGTTTTGAAATTGTCCCGTCTGCAGAATGATGCACTTTGCTTTCCTGCACCATGTACGCATTTTCCTACACAGAATTCAATCGATTCTAAGCTTTGAATCATGGATAGAATATCCTGCTTTCAATAGCAAACTGAGCTTGTGTAGAACAGCAATGGTTGCATTCTTACTAGGAGTGATAATGGGCGTGCATTTAGTTTCTCTTGGTATTGGAGTATACTTTCGATTCCTTCTTTCAAGTTCAGAATCATCACATCTCCTAATTGATACGGACCGTTTGCAACTCTTAATTCAATGGTGTATATACATAATATGTGTATGCTTTTTTCATCAATCAGAATTCTTTACAACCGCAATCCACAACCCAAACGTTCTTTCCTCGGATTCGTTCATAGTGAATCATAGTTACGCTTACACAGGTGCAGCAATTGTGAGTAAGTTGTAACAATTCGCGCTTCACACTCGAATTATTCCTCAAAGACTCCGTTCATACTTACTTCCGTGCTTTCTTCAGTTATCAGCAGTCGAGTTCGCTATTCGTTTCGCCTTTCTTAAAAAGTGGAACAACATTTATATCATGATACTCGGATTAATCATAGTAATGATAGCACAAGGAATCAGAATCACCGCTATGGTTACATGTGCTGAGAATTTCAATCATCTAATCCAAGTTTCCAAACAAGAAGATCATGTCTTGGTCACTCATGGAATGTAAGCTTATTTCACATATCTCTGTAGTTGATCAACTCCAAAATCATAATATCTAACTGGGCTTACTAATTAAAACGTTGAAACTTTTAAATATCAGATACAAGTATTTGCGACATCCATCCTATGTCGGCTTCTTCTATTGGGCTGTGGGGACTCAGATTCTACTTTGTAATCCATTCCAAGTTGTGCTGTTCACTTTCGCAACCTGGACTTTTTTCAAGAGGAGAATCGCGTACGAAGAAGAAACACTTCGGCATCTCTTTCCCGAAGAATATCGGAACTATTCTGAAAGGACGTGGATAGGAATTCCATTTCTTTAGATAAATGCACAAGTCTTACTCATCAGATTTTCACATTCTTTTTTTTTCCACGACAAGAATAGGAACTAAAAAATGTAGTTTTGCCAGCTGTCTTGGCATAAACTTCTTCTGCGCGTATGATTTTTAAAGTTCATTACGAATGGTTTAGAGGCTTGTTTCCTCAACATCTTTTGGTTTAGAGGCTTGTTTCCTCAACATCTTTACATCCTTATTCAAATCAAACTAGAAAGCAAAAAAATAAAAACTTGTTTCAAGAAATTTGTTTTTGATCTCTCTTCACTTTAAGTTGAATTAATCTTTGATTCCCAGGGAATTGGTGGTTGAGGGTTGCAAAATTTGCCAGGATCTTTTCACAATCACAAATCATTTTGTAGTGTAGTCGTAACTACCATTTGGAATGGTACACTCTATCCCTGTAGAATGGTGTTTACCATAGCAATAACAAATCATTCATGTCAAGAAAAGTGGGATGAGTGCAAAAAGAATGCAGTAACAAAATCATTGCCAAAATCATCTTTTAATATGGTAAAATTTATGTACAATAGTTTTTTATCACTTGAGAGGCAGAAGAAAAAAGTAGATCCTACATTGAAGTAGTACCAGAGTAGAGGAGTAAACTTCAAATCCCTTGTGAAAGAAAAATCCTGGGCCTGGTGAGCTGCCTGTTGCAATAACAATTGGAATTTTTGGAACCTAGGAATTATACAAGTCCTTCAAAGCCGTATCAGAGAGATTTATCACTTGTGGATTTTCTTTTTGAACAATTTAGCCACCAGCCAGGCAGTCAATTGAGCCAATGGACAATACGTCTTCTAAACCATTTTAGACTTTTATCCTAAGCATGTCAACCATGCATTCTTGCCAACTCTAGACTTTGAAGGATATAAAAGAAGTGCTAAAGTACAGCATGAGAATGCTACAGATCAGTTTGAAGGGAAAGCAGAATTTCTAAATGAAGATTTTCATCAAATGCCAGACTATTCCATACCTTTATCAATACAATTAAGAAAGGGCATTTGCTAGGACAGCTGCACTTGATGAAAGACACCAAGTGCTCAACCTAAGAGTCATTTGGGATCAAAGTTTTGACCACCAAAGTTTTAGGAATAATGTTCTCATTATGGACAAATTGGTGTGTTTTATCTTTTTAATCCAGACTTGCAAGCAACACACTTTGAACAAGGAACCAAATGTTGCATACACTTCTTAGGTGAAGTGCCATCTGCCTCCCGATTAAGAAAGACACACACGCATTATATGTTGCATTATTGAGCGCATTTCATCTAAGATTACCGATTTAAAATCGTAAATTAGGATTCAAATTGCTACTTTTTAGATCTTGCTTCACCCCATTAATGATGTTTGCAACACTTGTTTGCTGTCCATAGACACTGTTGATTAGATTGATTGCAGAGTTGGCTCACACAATTTTGCGGTGGTGAAGCATATGCTTCGCACAACTCTGCTCAGAAAAAGATAAATCCCTTGCAGGCTTTCTTCCTTTGATTCCCCTCAATGTATATTGGATTGCATCACCAATATTCTTTAATCTTAGGGTAGTTTAGTTTATTGGAAACAGTTTTTCTTTCGAAAAAATCCTGTGCATCAAATTTCTACATACGATCTCGTACCCCTGGAAAGATAAATTCGTTCTAAAAATAAATCTATGATGTAAAATTTTATTTTGTGTAAATTGGGAGACTATAAATTAGTTAACTAAATCTATTCTTGTGAACATTTTGTAGATATTCTGTTCCAGACCACTCCGTGAGGATCACCCTAATAGGAAAGACTTCTATCCAGATGCTGAAGAAAAAGTTCCAAATGACCTTCCTATGTCAAAGGGACCAAAAGTCCGGATGACTGTCTATGTGGATGCAGACCATGCACATGATTTAGAAGCTGAAACATCTATCATAGGTATCCTAGCCAGGTTGAATAATACACCTATTAGATGGGTCTCTAACTTTCCATGCTTGTTTTCCCTACATATTCTCTTTTTCTTCATTAATGAGGATGCAGATACTGGGTCAAAGTTCTTCTTGAGTTTCTCCCAGGCTATGCTTGCATTCCATTCTCATAATCCTTTGTCTTGCAACATTTTAAAGTTCTGAATGCGATTTTTTCACCACGCTTACTTATCTTCTTTCCTTTGTCCCAAAATCCATCAAAATCTTCATCTGCCTTGGGAAGTGACAACTCTCCTACAATAAATTCTTAAATCCGTATCTCTGAGCCTTTGCTAGAAACTTCTCACTCCAAATAGGCCACCCATAGGGCTTATTTACAAGTGCCAAGTTCACTCCAGATTCACTGGAAATTTCATTGATCAAGATTGAATCCTAGGAGGGATTGAATCAGTTAAGTTCTACAACTAAAAAGTATGATAATTAATCAAATTGCACTGTGTACAATGAAAATCAGTTTTCATCAGTTTCCAACTGGCACCACTTTTAAAGGGATGCAGTAGAACAGATATCAGTTACTTTTCCCCTTCAAGCAGGAAAACGGTATCCATGCAATGCTTTGTTGATGTAGATCACACCACAAGGTCACAGACAGGTATATGAATATTCTTAAATAGAGCACCAATAATGTGGTACCGCAAGGGACAGAACAATCTTAAATCCTCAACTTTTGGAAGTATGTACATCACTGTGGTGAGATGCTGCAAGGAGCTACGATGGTATGGTATTGGAAGCCCAATAATGATGATGAATGAGCAAAGAATTAATTCTAATCTTTTGCAAGTAGCCCCCGCTTCACCACAACTTTGAATCAAGGGAAAGTACATATGTGAGTAGGAATTCTAATTTTTGGTTCTCAAGAAGAATTGGCTCCAAAACTTAGGTTGCAGAAGTGCAGTCCCAAAGTTTTCTTTTTTTGTCTCTGAAAAATTGTCAAGTTAAGAATCTGTTATATGTCAACCACAACATAGCTTGATGGTCTTGGTGGGCATTATGGACTCAGATGCAACCAGGTCTTTCACAGTGTTGTAGAGCAGATTTCTTTGATGTAAAACCAAAAAAGCCAGTACATTCATTTGTCCACACGGAAACTATAGATCAGACCTGACTCTTTGGCATATGATGCCATACTCTTATGGACCCTCCAATCAAGGCCAAACCTCTGATAACTTTCACCCTTTGGAGAAACATTACTTGCATAATAAGAAGTGCCAGGCAACATTTCCTTTGTTAGAACCCCTCATCTTGCCACTAATCCTATCAGGCAACTACCAGGGGTGTTTCATGTTGCAAGTTTTTAGTTGTAAAAAAGCCTATTGGAAATGAATTTGATGTTCATGGGAAAGTCACATGGTCAAGAGCCCATCAGAAATCTTCCGCAAGGGAATATCGCAACAGAAAAAAGAAAGTGTGGTTCAACTTCACAAGGATCCCAGATTGGTTTTGTCCTTCTTAGATTTTTATGCTCCTCTAAGGAAGTCTTCAAAATTGAATATAAAATGTTTTCATAGGCATATTTTTACTAGATACATCGGGTGCCACATTTCTGCATTGGGTGCTAATTTCTGGAATGTTTTTCTACTCAACTTGCATCGGGTGCAACTACTCTACTTTTCTACGCAGACTTATCTTTATTTTTTCACACCATTCTCATCCAAATCATGTTCCTTGGAATATGAGACTCTACACATTCCTACTAATATTTTAAAGGAAGTTATCCAACAAGCCATATCAATTCGTTTCTGATGTATTACGCTAACAGCATCCATGTTTCCTTAGAATGAGACTTTAAAAAAAGTTGTCATTAGCCACTTTCTCATTTTGAAAACAGTTTTCTCTCCCATCATCCTGTGCTTCAGATTTCTACATACAATCCCGTACTAAATGTCATACAATATTTTGAAGATAAAATCTACAGTTTTGTACTACTACTTATTCCAGAAATGTCTGAAGTTGATGCCATAAAACCTCCATTGCTTCACAAAGGTTGGCAAAATGAAGCGGCAAAAACAGCGATTACAATGACAACCTTTGTCATGATTTTCTTGATTATATGAAACTGAATATGATGACAAAATGGTGGAGGTGGTAGAAAATTTGTTGAATTTTACACCGATAATGAAAACTACAATCAGGCTAGTGACAACAACGGGAGACGTCTAGTTTAGAATCAACAAGAATGAGACGTTGTGCCAAGAAAGCCCTGGTAGGTTGATTCCTCCTTTCACTTGTCATCCTCATCATATTCTGTTTCAATCAATGAGACATGGTTCTGAATTTGAGATGCTGTTTAATAGTGTTGTCATGTTTCCCAAAAGTATCAGCCAAAACGAAACACTTAAGACCAAAAATACCCCCTTCTCACTTTTATCTTCATTCTGCTTCATATTTACACCAAAAAATTTTGAATCATCCTATCAAAGGTTCAAACCAAAAAACGTGTGACTCTTGCAAAGCAATTCCAATGTCCATTTTGTGACAATGAAAACGTCGTGGAGTGTAAGATGGATATGAAATCAGGAGTTGGACAATTGGATTGTTGTCTTTGTGGTGCCAACTATCAAATGCCCATACATCACTTGCACAAACTAATTGATGTCTTCTCAAAATGGTTGGACAATTTTGAGGCAGCAGCTTGGGGAGGGACTTCCAAAGCTCAATCGGATTTGTTTGGGAAAGGGTGGTGGTGACAGCAATGATGATGATGATGAAAATCATGACATTCCAGAAGCATCACGTTTATCTTTCAACAAGAAAAGTGCAGCCAAAGCTGAGACACATTATTGATTGTAGGGATTGGATGACTTGGATGAAGATGATGACGAGGATTAATAAGAGCTGCAAAACAAATCCTTAAACTGAGGGTGAATATGGAATGGAAAAATACTTTAAATATAACTTTTGTGACCCAGCATTAGTAAGCTATATACTGAGTCACTTATGCGTCAAAAATGCAAAACACAAGGTTGAATGTTGGTACTTTCATTGCATTGTGTTCTAGTTATATTTCTGCATGATTTTTATTGTTGATACAATCTCTCTCCAAGCCCAGTTTAAAGAATTTAGTGAAAAGTGGATTTGACATCCAATTCTATCAGAAAGTATTGAGTAGCAAATTCTCGTATCAGCATCAAGAAGGGAATAGAATAAAGTTATTCTAATTGAATTGGAGGAGCCCATAAATTTTGCAAATAAGCAATCCAATGATACAAATATGCAAGGAACTATTTAACTACCTAAAAGATATGACTTGTTGATTGGGTCTACTGTTAGTACAAGATCCAAGAAGATTGGATCAAGTGTCAGCAAAGTATCTACACCTAGTATTAAGTCAATGGACACTAAGCCTTCTAACCCATTAGACTTTTATCCTAAGCACCTCAACCATGCATTAATACCAACTCAAGACTTTGAAGGATTTAGAGGAACCACAAATTGTTTGAATGGAAGCCAGAGTTTCTAAATGAAGATTCTTCATCAAATTTAAGGCCAACACATTACTTTGATGGACAGTTTTTCTAAATGAAAATCTCCATCAAATTCAAGGCCAATCCAATACTTTTATGAACAGTGGCTATGACAACTGCAAATGATAAAAGATACCAAGTGCTTAACCCTAGAGTCAAGGGATTGATTTTTTGAAGCTTCAATGAATAATGTTGAAGGACATTATGGACAAATTGGTGCAGGTTATCTTTTTGATCCAGACTAACAAGCAGAATACTCTGAAAGAGGAACCAAATGTTACATAGACTTCTTGGATGACATGCCATAACTGGAATCTAAGCTTACTACATTCTTCCCAAGTTTCCAGTCCATAATATATAGTGTGTGCATGCGGAAATACCTAAACATATTAACTGTTTGCATGATTCTAGCTTAATCCATTATAAATGATGAAATACCTTAAACTGAAGCACAACCACAGCAACCACAATCAATTTTCTTGCAATCAACTTTGACATCTGCTCCTCTTGCACACAATAAAGCTGGAATTGTGCCATTTAGTTGGTTTGATGACAAGTCTAGCTTAAACAAACCTGTCATTGATTCAAAAGAGGATGGAATTGTGCCACTTAGTTCATTTGATGACAAGTTCAATGAATACAAACTTGTCATAGACCCAAAAAATGATGGAAGTGTACCATATAGTTTATTTGATGACAAGTCCAGTGTATACATATTAATTAATGATCCAAAAGATGATGGGATTTTGCCATTTAATTGATTTGATGACAGATCCAGTGTACGCAAATTTGTCATAGATCCAAAAGAAGATGGAATTTTACCATTTAGATGATTTGATGACAAGTCCAGTGTAAACATATTAATTAATGATCCAAAAGATGATGGAATTTTGCCATTTAATTGACTTGATGACAAATCCAGTGTATTCAACCTTGTCATAGATCCAATAGATGATGGAATTTTGCCATTTAGCTGATTTGATGTCAAGTACAGTGTATGTTAAAAACAAAAGTCGCTCTGAACCTCAAAATTGGTCGATCACGCGTCAAAAAGACAGAAAAAAGGCAGCAACAAGGGACTTTACCGCAGTTTCCTTGATATTAAGAGTAGAGTTGATAAACTCTGGTTTGGTAGCAATGGGAAGCTTGAAGAAAGCTTCCAAACAACAAATCTAAAGTAAAAGATTAAAAATTCACGAGATTGTAATTCTAAGTTTTTAACTACTGCTATAGAATCTCATCTGAAAATTTGCATCTCACATGATGAAATTTTCCTCAATTTATCCCACATTTGGTTGCTTCACCAATTTTTATCTAATTGTGAATTAGGCAACCTGGATTTAGAGTCACTTACTTAAAACATTCATTTTTGTTTTCTTTTCATAATTTTTCTTATCACATGCATTTCAACCTCTAAATTACCTCATTTCTTAAATAGACCGAAATCCCAAATGTATTGACTTAGAAGTCAATAATTTGTTGTTTAAGATGCAACACATTCATAAAATGGATCAAATATAAATGACACCATTTAACAAGTGTATACAAATTTCTGAATGATCCCAAAAATGATGGAATTGTGCCATTTAACTTGTTGTAAGATAAATCCACACTTGTCAAATTTGTTAATGCTTGCATGAAAGCTGGGATCTTGCCATACAATAGATTGAAAGACAAATACAATTGCACCATACTGGTTAATGATTCCATAGATGCTGGAATTGTGCCATTTAATTGATTTGATGATAAGTCCAGTACAGCCAAACGTGTCATAGATCCAAAAGATGATGGAATTTTGCCATTTAGTTGATTTGATGATAAGTCCAATGCATACAAACTTGTCATAGATTCCATAGATGCTGGAATTGTGCCATTTAATTGATTTGATGACAAGTCAAGTACAGCCAAGCGTGTCAAAGATCCAAAAGATGATGGAATTTTGCCATTTAGTTGATTTGATGATAAGTCCAATGTATACAATTGTGTCATAGAATCAAAGGATGGTGGAATTTTGCCACTAAGTTGATTTGATGACAAATCCAGCATTTCCAATCTTGTTAATGATTGCATGGAAGTTGGAATTGTGCCATTTAGTTGACCAATGTGAAGAGACAAGGATGTCAAGTTTTTCAAGAAACTGATTTGCACTGGAATGCTACCCTTCAGATACATAGTATCCAAAGACAGTGATTGCACATTAGTCAATAATCCAATTTTTGATGGTATGGTTCCAGTTACAAGTGTCCTAATCAAATTTAAATGTTTCAGATTTGTCAATGACGTCAAAAACAAAGGAGTACTGAAGGTTTCAGTGAAAATGAAGTCATTCACATAAGACAGCTCTAAGTGTGTCAACTTGGTAAGGCATCCCAATGAAACTGGTAAGACTCGGTCACTTTGCATACAACTGTAATCATCATTGAAAATCTGTAAGAACTTTAAGTTCTTAAGTTACTCAAGGGATACAAGATGCTACTTCAAAATGCAAAGGCGCTGCAAACCATTGATCCGTTTCGAAGAGACTTCAATGAATACATTGGCTATTCTTGCACTTGTGGCCAATCATTCTTAAAGAAGGGCAATGCATTTCGGCATTGCATAAAACTTGGCTGTGACCAAGGAACGCTACAAAAAATTGAACTCATACAGCTTTGTTGTGGTTGGTATGTGTCACAGGCTCAAGTCACTTCATTTTTCAATGCAGCACCTTGCATCGCAGAACAATTTGATTATTGCATGGTACGAGCTACGCTGCTTCCCTTCCTTCCTCAAAAGGAAAAACATGACCATACCTATACACATATGTTCACGCCCCTTATAATTGGATGTGGCTGTGACAAACATTTTGTTGAAAAGATCAAGACCGACTTTGTTTCTATCCATTCACCACCAAGTCTGCCAGAGGAGTTATTGCTGACAAAAATCCACAAGCAAGCCAAAGTTTGGCTTCTTAACTTTGCACAAAAGAATATTTTAATGGTGCCAGGAAATCTCCGTGCAGGACTGCAAACATTTGAAGGTGGTGAAGTAGATGATGTTTCCCAAAGGTGCACATACACAATGCAACACAATCCTGGGAGTTTGCTTCCAGAATTGAAAAAACTCTGATCATTTTCTTTCTGACATGGCCTTTTTGCAACAAGATGCTTTGATGACCAAGATGGATTTGCAATTCCATACTTTTTGAAAGATTTGTTGCTTGAAGTTCCTTCATCAGTTGCCTCTCACCCCTTTGTGGTGGAATTCTGTCTTATGTTTGCATTCTGAGTCCCAAAGAATGGTGCAGCAATCTTCATGATATCGTGCGATACAGCGTCCTCGCTGTTCTCTAAGATTGCATCCATTTTGAAGGCAGCTGTTTGCTCCGTGATTTGCTCATTTTCTGAGCAGGCATTTACAACGTATGGCAATTTACTTGTTAAATCTGTCAGAGAGACTCCTGTCCTCCATATTCTTTCACCAATGGTTCCACAAATAAGGGAAATGCATGGACGACTACCAAAAAGGCAGAAAACTACTATTGACACGGGCGGAAATATCATTGTTGACCAATATGCATTTCCATTTGATGTATGGTCCCAAATAGTCCCTTTGACTGTTGTTTTGCTGCGGAAGGCATTAACTCATCTGGCCAATGGTTCTTGGTGGGAGCCTGTTGTTGATCCATCAACTATCATAAAGTTCAAGTTGATGAAACCACATCAGACATTTCCTTGCTTGGTGTCACGTCTGAATGGAATGTGGTGCCTTTCTTGCTGCTTGACCAGTTGGATTACTTTACTGCATTATTGCAGATGGCTTTTCATGGTTTTGGAGGAGGTTCCGCTAGGATGAGAGAGTTGTCAGACACAACAATGTGTCATTGCATGTACAGCAGCGACACTTTATACTACTCCATGACTTCACTGAAGGGTTTCAAGAGCTCTTCTCATTGTCATTTCAAGAAAGTTGAGCGCAAGCTTCCGCCGGTAATTACTCGTTATTTTTTGTTGTTTCGATCTCTCATCAACAAAAATACCCACCTTTTTGAAGAATCTGATTCACCTTTGATTTTTCCAAGGCGTTGAACACCTTCTCAGCTAGGTGTCCCAAACGCAATTCAGCATATTTTTAATCTGGATTCATCACCTGACATGCGGCAGGTAAGGCAGTTTTGGGCTTGTGTATCAAATTTTGTGACTGGTGATGATCAGGATGGTCACACCTTTTTGACTTCCAGTGCAAGTTCCATGGCTGCATCTAAAATGGGGCACTTAAAAATGACCCATTCTATGGCTTATTCCAGCAAACGAGCTGATGGTGAGGAATCTCACTTCAATGCATATCACTTTGCCATTGGTGACACTTCATACAACATGTCCAAGCTCCAATCAAGCACACTTTCTTTGGGTGATATTTGGATGGCCATGTCTCTGCGGCATGCAAACGCCACAACATCTAATGGACACAACTATCTTTCCCCACAGCAGAAGGAACTGGTTGAGTTTGGACATGGTCAAATTGATACAACAGCCCAGAAACAACAGCATTGTTTTGGTCTCCTTGCCCCAGGTGAAGGAAAGTCAGAAGTTTATATTATTCCAACCATTACCAGAAGGATTGGTAATCAAAGAAGCAAAATGATCATTCATGTGTTGCCCTATAATTTTTTGTCAGCCTATCAATTCAACAATGCAAACACTGCACTAGATAAATTTGGTTATTGGACACCCTATTCCACGTGCATCTTCACTGGTAGGGATATCAATGTTGGATTACTACCTGACAAGCTTTCTAATAAAGATGATCTTCCAAGTCTTCTCTTTCTCAACTTGGATGCTCTATTCAACTTGTTCACATTTCATTTCAAAACCTTCAAGTTGTGGATTGATGTAATGGACAAGATTGTGCTTGACAAGGCTCATTCTTTTCTTGCAGAATTATCCTTTCGAGAGAAGTATCAAGTTTATTGGAGACTTCCTGTTCTTGGAATTCCGATTGTGGCCATGAGTGGGTCATTGCCCTTGTTTATTCTTCCAAGATTTGCCATGCGGCTCTGTTTGACTGTTGACAAACACATGGCAGACATAAAGATAATCCATGGTGGTGACATTTTTGGAAAATTTCCTGAAGGATTTCAAATCAAATATTCCGTAACACCAAGATACGTTCATCAGGTTGCAAGTTTTGCTATCTGTTGTGTTTGAGATGGAGGTGGAGCTGTTCATGTCTTTGTTGTGGACAAGCATGATGGAGAACTCCTTCAGCAGCTTATTGCGTCTAAATCTGTCAATTGTATGTTTGTATCATCTGATACTCCAAGGGAAGATTTAAAGACTGTTGCTTTTAAATGGGGCAATGGAGAATTCGACATACTGATATCCACTTCCATTGCATTAGTTGGTAATGAAAACCCATTGTGCCAATTTGTTGCCTGCGCTGGGTATCTGTTTGATGCAATGCAGGTTGTTCAAGGGTTTGGTCGTCTTCGACCGTACATGAGAACAAGTGCTGGTCAAATATTCTTCTCAGCACCGGAAGTCTTGCCAAAGCATAGAATAAGAGATGACAAACAGCGATTCACAAGACTTCTGAATGAAAACCTATTATTTCAAGAGGATCATGCTCTTTTCAAAGCAACAATGACTTCAGGTGGGGTTCGCAATTGGACCATGGATGCAGCCTCAGGGAATAAAGGCTGTGCTCTGAAGATTTTATCGCGGTCCTTTGGAAAAGAAAGGAACAATTGTGGTGCTTGTCCTTTTTGTTGTTCTATTCCTACCATAAATCTTCAGACAGAGGCTGCCAAACGCTTGGAAACCGAGAGAAAGAATGAACAAGCAACTGAACGTGTCCTTCGAAGACTTGCTCTGTGCTGTCTTGCATGCAAAAAGGCTAATTGTTGTGGAATACCAATCTTGAAAGGAAAGGGAAGCAAAAACCTACCCGAGAACCAGACATGTTGTTTTTCTTGGGGAAATTGTTACAAATGTGGTGTTAGCCAGCATGATTGCAGTCTTTGCTTTGATAAGTCTTACCTCAACAACATTGCCTGTTGCGAGTGCTGGGTCTATAAACATGTTTCAGGTTCAAGGCATCATGAGACCTCAGATTGTGATGTCAAGGGATGGTTGCGGCGATTGTTGTCCCATCATTACACCTTAAGGCAAAGCTGCTCCTAATGGATAAAATATCCTCAGGTATAGATATTTTTACTTGATACATCGGGAGCAATTTTATTTAGGAGAATTTACATCGGGAGCCGTATTTTTACATCCAGAGCGATTTTTATTTAACAAAATATGCATCGGGAGCTACGGAACCGTTAGTTTTCTGGTATCCTGTGGAATAGACGTTAGGGGTTAGCGTATTTTTACATCCAGAGCGATTTTTATTTAACAAAATATGCATCGGGAGCTACGGAACCGTTAGTTTTCTGGTATCCTGTGGAATAGACGTTAGGGGTTAGGGGTTACCAAGTAGGGCTTAGGGGTTAATTAGTAGGGGATGGGGTTAACTCATAGGAATTAGGACCTGGGACCTAGGACTTGGGACCTAGGACTTAGGACCTAGGACTTAGGACCTAGCACTTGGGGCCTAGGACCTAGGACATAAGACCTAGGAATTACCAACTAAGCTGGCATTTTGGAATTTCAGTCATTATTGCCTGAGTTATGACAGTAAAACAGTCATTTCCCGGTTATTTTCGGTTTTTGCACCACCCTGTAACCTATGACTGTGATAAACCCAATATTCTTTGCCCATCTAGTCATTGTGACTAATATATGTCCGACTAAGCTGTAACTTTGAATTTTCATTAATTATTGCCTGAGTTATGCCTGTTTTACACATTGGAGATACATTTTGTTTTGCTTATTGATCTATTGTCATTATGATGACCAAGGAGCCATGACAGCTGAAAATGGTCCCTACTAAACTTATTGTCCCTATTAAGAATGATGAAATGATCAAAGAATATTTGGTGTTTAGTCATAGGTGCGGTCACAGTTGTTATTTCCGTAGTATATTGTCATTTAGTCAACGGGAAATGGTCATAATAAGTTTTTGAAACATTGTATATCTCCGTGACGCCCAGGCGCGTCTTTTGTGAACTTCATTTTGAAATATCGTTGAAAATTGCGTTTTTTACCGTCAGATTAGTCGGAATAGGTTTTTCTTCCATCAAACTGGGGGCCCCCTGACCCTTTTGGACTTTGCTATGGATGCCAATGGCCTTTACTATCATTATATACCATGTGTGCAACGTTTCTACTTGATCCCATGTGATTCTGAATGAGACTTACCTTTTATATCACTCTGAAACCAATAGTTCTGGTAGAATTCAGGACAAGAATGGGAAGGACAATTAGCCCTCTTGGAATTGTTAATTAATCACAAAATGGGTTCTACCTGTGCAATCTCCACAAACCAGGTATCCACAAAGACCTCTTGATACCAGGAGCAATATGCTATCACTCAGCTTTCATTTGT
>CAAAJI010000376.1:27708-55084 GCA_900642245.1 Fragilaria radians
AGCACTATCCAGCGTTTATAGAAATTCTTAGAAAGCAAAAGAACGCAAAAGAATTTCAATCGTATGGAGGTGGATCGAACTCCGAACCTTGACCCTGATCCTTATGCCTTGTTGGTCTTCGTGTATAATTTCTTTAACAAGGTTAGGGATATATCAATACCCTAACTCTACTCAATACCAATTGACCGAACTAACTGTATGACAATTATGTGCGTGCATAATCTTTCTCTATAGCAGATGCTTGGAAAGCGGTACCGGTACCGAAATGACGTTGGATGCCCTCCATAGCCAAAGAATTAAATTTGGAAATGATACCATCCCTACTGCTGAAGACCTTTTGGGCAACTACTATGAACCAACAGACAAGGATTCTTTTCCAGCATTTGATTCTCTCAACCCTCAGGGAATGTTCCAATTCACAATTGCAGCCGAACATTCAATTGGCGGGGTTCGAGTGTTACAAAGATTGTGCGAGTTGTACGACGAACCAAATTTCTACTTTGTTGTTCCTCCACATCAGTTTGCAGCCTTTACGAAGCAGACTTTCAAAGCAAAACCAGGCTCAGCTGATGTGACCGAAATCCGTAATTTGAAGCAATACGTTTTAGAACTCCCTGTCATATAATAAACCTTTTGATGTATTTTCTAACGTTTATTTTATTTGTTTAATCAATTTGAACGTTTGATTCTGGCACGGAATATTGTAAAACTTGCACTTGTACCTTTAGCTTATTGACTTGCGGTAAAGAATGTTTTTACCTGTAACAGATTATCTATTATAAACGTTTGTGATTCATCCTAGGTTCTTGATTTGAAATATATGTTGGAGAATAATCTTATTCTCGTCGCTCATTTAATACGTCTACTATAGATTTTAGTATTATTATAATATACACTTAGCGGGAATTCCGACTAGAAGCCAAAAACGGTATTCTTCGGTGCACTAGAATTACTACTTGCGCTGCATCAACTTTTTTCATTTGAATTTTTTTCTTCTTGTCCAATGAATAATATTACTTCTTTTCCTTGAAAGATGTATCTTTACTTTATTCCTAATAAAGCAACTGTAGGTCTAAGTACTGACCATGAAACTAAGATTTCCCATGATTTAGTTTCTGTATTGAGACGCAAATCTTTGATTATAAAAGAGAACTTCATCACTGACATGTGTCAATAGATCTGCATTCTGATCAAGAGAAGCATCATGACAATACTTCAATCTTGTTGAGTCTACTGTGTCTACACTTTTCCCGTATTAACATGCTTTACATGATAAACATAGTCAGATATGGTATCTGTGACTTGATTTCCATTTTATTTCATATTTCTGCATGAATTACTTCAGGACTTATCGACACAATGCCAAGAACATTGAAATTCATCTCATCAATAGTACTAGGACGGGTTGCTTAGTTTTAGGTCATCAAGCTCTCTGACCTATCACAATGGCCTGGTTTCACTACTGCAACAAGATACTATGGAATCTAGCTTTTGCTGATCCTTCATGTTCTAAACAACACGACTTTGGATTATACACTCCAATTAGGAATGATGGAGAAAAGCATGCTTGGGTAAGCACAGTAATCAATGAAAGGTACAATGTGTTAATCAGCTTTGCAACATATTTCACCATTTTGGTTTGAAATTGTTAAAGATCAAAGTTAAATTTATTTGTTGTGATGAGGCTGGAGAAAATAGTTCAATAAAAAAAGACCTAAGAGTAACAAGTTTTTGAAGTTGAGGAAAAGATGAGATATGGAATAAGATCTGGGCATAATGTACGATCATAAGCATAGTAGCTGGCCAACCATTATTACAAAAGTCCCTGGAAGGATTGAGAAGTCAGCATTTACTTTGTATTCATTCATTAGGATCAACGAATATGTTCTGTGAAGAATTATAGCAGACTCTGAGCTGCGATGGGTTGCCGTAGCTACTTTTAAGCAATAAGGTCAGGATCCAAAGTAGCGCACACCCGAAAATTCTTGATTTTTGGGCGCGGTGATGAGAGCACCTTCAAAATCAATTGTGAAACTAGAATTTGTTTATCATACAATCTGATGCATGACAGAATACTTTAGTATTACTACTGTTGCAATTACATCTATCCACATTTCAGTAGCATTTGAATGACAATTGTGTTATGATAGTTTACAACTGAAAGTACAGGTTTGAATTAGCTATATCCCTAGTGATTTTAGTCGCGCACTCTCTAATCACTCACCCGAGTATTGTGTTCCCTGGTAAAATCTGAACGTCTTCGTGGAATCTGTACGTTTCACATCCAGTAGACAAAGTTCACACTCTCAAATAGTAATAGAAATCATGGTGAAGCTTTTCTGTGCTATTGTTGGGGAGAAGGGAAGCGTATTCTCCATCAAGATTGATGAAAGTGAAGCTGTGGATGACTTGAAGAAGGCGATTAAGAAGGAGCAGATGTATGAGTTCCCATCGAGCAAGCTACAGCTGTACCTGGGTAAGATAAAAGATGATACGTGGTTGGATTCTAGAGCTGTAGAAGCTTTGATACTTGATGGGGATGGATACCCGAAAGGCTTTTCGCATATGGATCCGTCTTTTTGGATTAAGAACTCTAATTACTTTGGAGAAAACTTTGAACCAAACGAAGGGGAAATACACGTATTGGTGGTGGTTCCGAAAGTTGAACAGGAGCAACAGGGTGAGAAACGTGCACACAAGAAGGCCAGAACAGGGACTATTAGTGTGTCCATTGGACCCTCCTCTGTTGGTGTCGCCGAATTTCGTGATGATGACAAAGCCAGGTATTCCAGAAAACTATCTTCTTTCAAATCCGCTGCTTCCATTACAGAAGAAGAGCCCCTCAAAGAAACTACTTTTGATTCGCCTGGTGATTTTGTCAAAACCAACATTGATGGTATTGATTTGGACACTCAGCACCTTAAGAGAAGTTTATTGGTTGAAAAGCTTCAAAGGCTAGTTTCTAAAAAGTCATTTGTTTTATTAAGTTCACCTGCTGCCTCTGGAAAGAGTTCCCTTTTCACACTCTATCAGGCTGCCAACAAAAACGTCAAAGTCATTGGGATTTCTTTCCTGGACAATAGAACACCAATTGAATTATTGTCACAAGTAGGGATCAATTTGGAACAAAGGAAAGTCTCCAAATGTCTTGCTAAGAAAGAAGTTGTTCTTTTTTTGGATGACGCTCAAAAGAAGTATGATGATAAAATGTTCTGGGAACTTCTGATAAAGGGCACTTGTCTATGGATGAAAGCAAATATCAAATTCATTATTTCTGCAACTCACTCATTATCTGGAGGGAAACAAAGTCCTATTGAATTTACATCCCTTCCAAGACTTTCAAGAATGGATTTTCTACTGACTGACGAAGAAGCTTACCAACTCCTTGAATTCTGTGATACTGGATTGCCTAAAAACATCAGGCAGCATGAAATGTTGAAGGAGGTTCTTGTCAAAGAATGTGGAGGTCTTGTGGGAGCTTTGCGCTTGTCTATTGATGCTCTTGAGAGAGAATTTTTCTCCTCCAAGAATGATGATGTTAAAGAGACTTTGTGTCTTCAGTATTGTTATACTGACTCATTTGTTCAAAACATGGCTCGTTGTTTTGGAAGCGCCCATTCCCTTCCAGTTGAAAGTGATTTCAAGAGATTTCTTAAACATTGTTTCGAAAACAACAAAATGTCGCGTCGCAACGCCTTTATAAATCTACAAGATGAAGATTCTTACTCTTCACTTAAGAAGGCTGGTATATTGGTGGAGCTTTCTGTCTCACATTTTGGTTTCTCTTCTCCGTTGGCAAAGCGTTATTATTTCAAGTGGATATTCCCTAATCGTTCACTAACTGCACCATCCTCCCTCCAAGAACTTATTTGTAAAGTGGTTTCTAGTATGTCCTCCACTGCCTTAAAGAAATCTACTCATCCAGGAGATTTTCCAAAGGAAGCTGTCTTTCAACATCTGTTTATGGAAGGATTGGCATTGCATACACCTCCTGACTGTTCCATATGCCCGGAACTGTCAAAAATCTTTCCTTCCAACACTAAGTTCAACAGTCAACAGGTAATTGCAGGTGAAATTGACTTTTACTTGAATGGCAGCTTACGTTGGGGCATTGAATTACTTGTGAATGGAAGCGGCATTGGCGAACATGTTAGCAGATTTTCTTCGCCTAATGGAAAATATTTACCTCTTGATGTAAATGACTATGCAATTGTGGATTTCCGTAGAAATATGACTGGCCAACCCACTAACGTAACAAAGAACCCAAACCGAGTCTCTGTGTTTATCAAGAATGATGACTACTCAGTTGCACAATGCCTTTTTGGTGAAGATACTGCTGCAATTGAGATAAGTCTTGCCAATTAAATAGTAAAAGTTGAATCTCTTCATCAATCCTAAAATGCTCAGGTTTTATGGACATAAAGAAATAAATTAGACAAGAGTTTTGTTACATTGCATATCAGAATCTGGGCTTCTTGTTCTTTTTGAGATAATTAAGAAAATTAGATTTTTGTAATGAAGAAAATTGTTTCACGGTGGCTTCTTTGTGGTAATGGATGTGTCTTTGTTTGATTAAGTAATCAAAATTTTGTTGAGGTTCTCATTGAGGCTGGTGATATCCATCAAGGATAGATTTTGTTTTTCCTATTTCTCTTTGTAATAGTATTAACATATGGTGGCTGGGGAGTTGCTTAAGACCCTAAGGAAATGCTGTTGGAACCTATTGAGTCTCTAGACTTGGTGGGAAGCAAAGAGGACATGCTTGATATTGTCCCTAAGGAAGTCTTCAAAATTCAACATAATATGTTTTCATAGACATATAATTTTACTTCATACATCAGGTGTTACATTTCCTGCATCAGGTGCCATTTCCCGTTATGCTCTTCATTAATTGATGTCCTGATTTGCTCATTGAAATTGCGTATGTTCCCTTCAGACAGTTTCATGAGGGAAGGCAAGTCACTGAGGTGGGATTGCTTAAAATAAGCTGTTGAAGGTGTATCAGCAAAAAGATGTTGCAGGATTGCTCTGAGAAAGCATGTGCCATTTGCAAATTCATGTCCTTGGACATTGACAATGTAATCAGAATGCCTATTACAGATCTTGGTCCTCAATCTTGGCCCAATTAAACATATAGACGGTGGAAAAGAACTACACTATTTTGTTTGGGACATCCATTGGAAGCATGAAAGTAAGATAAGGCATGAGTCTGAACTTGCTGAATAGTCAATGTGAGACATCTTGGGATGAAAAATCCTTTTCCATTTATCATAATTGTGAGTATGAACATCCAATTCATGGCCTCTGACCTTTCAATAAGATCATTGATCCAGGTCTATGTATCTGTGCCATTTCCTTCAAAATCGTTAATTTGAAGAGGTGAAATTGAAGCGCTGTAAAGCTTCATACCATCTGATGTGGAGTAGTTGATCACTTATTTGTTTGTATGCACAGGAGAGAGAGAGCTGGAAGGAGTGAAGCTTGTCCTGTGTTTGTAGCTGGTTGTGTAACTCCTTCTGTAGGCTCCATGATAACATTGATGGCATTGACAGCTTGTGGTGCATCTGCAACATGAGGGGGAGTAGGAGCAGCTCTGTTGACTGTGCAAGGCGGCATGGCAAAGCAGGAAGGAAGTTGGCATTTTCAGTGCATAGGAAGTGTGTTGATTCTTGAGTCCTGTCAAGGCAAGAAGCTGCAAGAAGTGGGTGCTGGACCCTAAGGAAGTCTACCAAATGGAACATAAAATATCCTCAGATATAGATACTTTTACTAGATACATCCGGTGACATATTTTTGCATCCGGTGCAAGATTTTCTGCATCCGGTGCTAATTTCTGGTATGTTTTTCTATGCAACTTGCATCTGGTGCCAATACTACACTTGTACGTGGATTTTTTTTATATAATTTTGCATGGTTCTCACCGGCATTACAATCCTGAAAATATCAGCTTCCACACAAATCTACCAGAAATTTTAAAGTAAGTTTTCTTGGCATTCACCATGCCGTATTGTACCGTTTTTCAATGCATTCATCTAACAATGTTGTCGTTTGTAAAGGGTGAGTGTTTAAAAAAAATTCACTTGAAAATTTGCTCAATCTGGAAGCAGATTTTTTGTTCGCATCGTGGTTTTGTCGTGAATTTTCTATGTAGAGTTTCCACACAAATCCGGTATTGAAAAAAAAAAATTCTACAGCCTTATCTACAACAGAATGTACCAGAAATGACTGGTATGAGAAATATCCAACACCTTTAGTCTTGTGCACTGACCAATTTCACTTGGCATGGATCCATGAAGAGTATTGTCACCAAGATACAACTCTGCAAGTTCAGTACATTGACCTATTCCACTTGGAATAGATCCATAGATATCATAATTCTGAAAAGATCCAACATTTGAAGTCCCACACACTGACCAATTTCATTTGGAATGTATCCATCAAGCATATTTTTACGAAGATTCAACATTACAAGTCCTGTAATCTGACCAATTTCACTTGGAAGTATACCTTTGATGACATTGGAATCCAAATCCAATACTTTTATAGTACTAACTAAGCAAGGCAATATCGTTCGGGAGTAATCCTCTCAAATTATTGTTTTGGAGAGAAAGTATTTGCAGAGTTTTGTTCACACATAAATTTTGGCTGCTGCCTTGGTACCAAGTACACTCATCATCATCTGTTAGCCAGCCATGACTTTGATGCCATGTCTCTCCCTCTGTTGAGAAGTACAGTACAGCCATTGCAAAACGTTGAAGTTGACGATGGAATGGGTAATGATTGAAATTTGAATTTTTCAATAGCCACGTAAGTGCCAAGGATGGTACGGATCTAGAATTCTTTAGCTCTATACGAGATGAATTAGTCAAAAGTGGTATTAGTTGTTCCAAGAATGCATCATGTGCGGGAGAATCAAAATTTGATGACCTCCGTGTCAATAGGATGACCTCCGTGTCAATAGGATGACAAGGATGATAATAATGACCATCAACAAGAGTGTTGAAACAACAAAAATTAGTCTGTGTTTCCTATACATCTTGTTGATTGTACTTTCTACAACAATCGCATTCACATTTGTGTCAAGTCCTTCGATAGTAGGATTTGTAATTATCATGGATGGTGTCATGCTTTCAATTCTTTGTGGCATGGATATAAATGTCCGAACAGGCAAACTTGGTTCCTCCTCATCACTTGTTACTTCGCCTATACCAGCAATAGCAAAGGCTCCCACTCGAATATCGGCTTTCAAGTGTACCTTGGTAGCGTTGGAGTCATGATTAACTATGATACTTTCATCCTTCCAATTGTCTTGAATCTGAATAGGAACGGAATGCTTTTCCTTTTGTTTAGATGTTAGGAAATGTACTCTTCTAGTTGATACAGATGTATGATTATTATCTCTAGCTGTTATCTTTTCTTTCTTCCCCATCGTATGTTACTACTGATGATGTTTTGCCGGAAACAGACGCACTAGTACACTTGGTTGCAGTACTTGTTCACAAGTGATTACTGAGGCTCAGCAGGAAGACACGAGGCATAAATAATACTTCAAACTTCAGAATCAAGCATTTTGGAGAATAAACTTACAATCCACATTTTACATAACCTTACTTTGGAGCTCCAGCTAGGATGATGAAAAGAAGAGTTGGTGATGTGAAAAGGCCCCTAATTGTTCAAAAAATTAGAGTAGAATGAAGTCTACGTTTTCAAAAATTGAATTCAAACTCAATGAATAAAGGTTGCTCTGCAGAGATTGAAAATAGTAAAATTATGTTCTATCCTTTGAGAAAATTATGAAAGACTACTCATACAAGATTGGAGTCTTGATTGACAAATTTTTCAGTATTTTAGTATTCCTTTTGATCATCCTATTATTTAGGATGAATTATTATATCCAGAGTATTCTGGTTAGTCAAAATATCTTTTAACTAAGTCATGTTACACTTCATGAAACACATGTGATTTAGTATCACCTAAATTTAGAGATCTTTGATTAGTATCATCTAAAGTTTGTAAACAAAAAAAACAACAGCCATTATTCTTTTCAGTTGTTGTTGTTTTAGATGTGCTAATATAGATGATATCTTCATCATCTATATTTGCATGTACTAGCAACAATGGACATCTCCAAATGTTGGTACAGAATAACATCTTCTTGAATTAATGTTTTCCTAGTTTAATTTGCTGTGCTTTGATATAATTATAAACTATTATTCTTAATGTAGAACAAAGGTGAAGGTAAAATTTTAGAGGAGCAATCTTGGCTGAAGACTTGGTATGTAGTAGTATACTCCACCTAATTATAAGTCATTGTGATTGTTTTTCAGGTCTCAAAGTAAAGTCGTACTTTTCTGCAACCGAAACCAAATTTTATTTATTTTTGATTCTTACTTAATTATGAGAGAAAAGCAATTGAGCAGCAGCATCAAGCAGCTATATCTATCGTTTACTTACAGAAACAAGTCATATTGTCAACTAGACAAAAAAAGTCCCTTACACTCTCAAAAAGTAATAGAAATCATGGTGAAGCTGTTCTGTGCTATTGTTGGGGAGAAGGGAAGCGTATTCTCCATCAAGATTGATGAAAGTGAAGCTGTGGATGACTTGAAGAAGGCGATTAAGAAGGAGCAGATGTATGAGTTCCCATCGAGCAAGCTACAGCTGTACCTGGGTAAGATAAAAGATGATACGTGGTTGGATTCTAGAGCTGTAGAAGCTTTGATACTTGATGGGGATGGATACCCGAAAGGCTTTTTGCATATGGATCCGTCTTTTTGGATTAAGAACTCTAATTACTTTGGAGAAAACTTTGAACCAAACGAAGGGGAAATACACGTATTGGTGGTGGTTCCGAAAGTTGATCAGGAGCAATCGGAAGGACGGTCGTTGAAGAAAGCCAACCTAAGTCCCAAAAAATGCAGGGCGTCATATCACTGCGGCAACAACTCCATTCCCGATAGAGCAAATGAAGATGGCCATGAAAGAGGCCTTAAGTGAAAACGCTTTAGATCAGGAGCAACGGGAAGCTTGTAAAATGAAACTACAGAGGATTAAAAATTATGAACTTTCACGTTTTGGAATCAGAGACTTAACAACCAAACTGACATCTTTTGCAACCGCTCAGTTGGTTGACGAATGCATTCAGTCTCAAGACCAAGCGTTTCTGCCTCACCCACAAGACAAAATCGAAAAACTGTACGTGAGAAAATGCTATGAAGATGTGCTAAAACACTCTAGTTACAATTGACGTAGTTTTAGTAGAGAAGAAATTAATGTAAGCTAAAAAACAGATAAACTAATCTAATCTCGATCGATCTCTTCACATTTCTAGAGATTTCTAGATCAGTCGTGAATCGGAAAATTTCTTCCACTTCAGTTCCAATACCACAACTACTGGTATGCACGTATCGACTTTGACACCCTCCTTAAATTTTTCGCTTCACTTTTCAATCTAACTTTTCACCAAATACCGAAGAATGTTTCTTGAACAATTCAATGCTCAAGTTCTTAGTGAACAAGTCACTAGGATTATTCTGGGACGATATCCACTCGATCTTGACCATGTTCCTCTCCTTCGCTTCGCGAAGAAAAAGATAGCGAACATCGATATGGCGAGTCCGGCCTCCAACACTCCAATTGTTGATTAAATCCTTAGCTCCTTTGTTATCCATTCGCAATATCATCGGCATTTTAACACTAATTTTGATCGATTCGAGTACTTTTTTAACATACAGCATTTCCTGATAACAGTGCGTTGCAGCCACTAACTCTGCTTCAGTCACTGAAAGCGTCACTGTTTCCTGCATCTTACTTTTAGCAGCCACAGGTGCTCCATTCAGAAATACAATATATCCTGTAACACTTCTCCTTGTTTCTATGTCCTTCGAGTAGTCTGAATCCGATACACCAATTATATTCACTTCATTTTCCTCATCGATTTCTTTCCAAATTCCAGTCGGTTTCAACGTCCACCCATTATCATTATAACAGACGCAAAAATTCATCACCCTTTCCATTGCTGATTGATGACAAATTTGTGGTTTCGAAGAAAATTTTGATAACTCTCTAACCGAATTTCCAATCTCAGGTCTCGACCATCGTGTTAGATACAGCAATTTTCCTACACCTGCCTGATATTTCTTTTTCTCACCCTCTGAAATTACATCCTCTGCACTTCCAGATTGTAGACATTGTCCCGCTGGAGCTGGTGTACTTACACGTTTGGATCCAGCACCGAATTCATCGACTAAACTTTTAACTAAAAAAGGTTGCGTAAATTTCACTGATCTTTCTTTTTCATTCATCTCAACTTTGCACCCAACGTATTCTTTAACAAATCCGACATCTTCACACTCGAAATATTCCATCATTTTATTTTTCTCCCTAATTATGTCTGGAATAGAACCAAAGAAAATACAATCGTCGACCCATGACAAACAGATAATTTTTCTCCCACTTACATTTTTATAATAGCAACATGGGTCTCCATCACTTCTTACGAATCCCATTGCCGTTAGAGCTCTCAATAACTCGGTCCAAAATGCTTGTGCTGCTTGTTTCAGGCCGTAGATGGTTCTATTCAGCTTCAACACTTGTGATTCCTTGTAAAATTGTTCGAAACCTTGTGGGACTTTTAAAAACAACTCTTCTCCCTTATCAAATCTCCCATTCAAGAATGCTCCCTTATCGCTCCGCTTGCAAATTTATTGTGATTTCTTAATGGCCAGTAATGGTGTCACTGTCTATAAATTATCAATACGCAATTTGCCAAAATTACGATGATTAATAATTGCCAGAAAATTGAGAGTATGATCCATACTATTCAAGACCTGTATAGTATTTTTGGAAATGCAACTCTGATTCAAATTCTTTGCATGGTATTACACTCTTATTCTTTACAACATTTCATTCTTGGTGATGATTGAGATAGTTAAAATTGGGTTATAATGTCTTACTGTAGCTTCCCAGCATAGAGAAAGAATCAATGGAACAAAACCAAGGCGTCACTGTATTATTGAAGAATTTTAGTTTATCGTAATTTAGAGGAGAAGCGTATTCACAATCTAAAAGCTGTAAGATTGTTAAGGACCAGGATACTGAAAAGCCTGGATTGTGAATAATTGGGAGGATAGGCTCAAAGTCTGTTAAATGATTAACTACTCTAATTCTGGAACAAAACTACTTTTACTTCTGGAATCAAAGGGATCCAGCCAACTTTGGAATGAAAGGATCAGAATGTTGTTCCATTTTAACCTGGATATCTTATCTCACACCTTGTAGATTGATCAAGTAATTGATAGCATCATCTAAGCACCATGGGATGCACACATATCAAGAATTTTCCTGTTGCTCATCCACACAATTTAAAAATGCATGTATCAATTTGTTGAAGAGCAGATTTATGTCTCCACTCTGCTTCAAGGATTGATTACAAAGATCAATTGTCAATTCACAACTGCATTTTTTAGATCGCGTCTCGAAGTCATTGCATTTGTTGTTGTCTTCTCAGGTTGGATAAGAATCCACTAAAGACAGTGTTAACACTATGCCTTAACCTGTAGATAGAAAATAAATGAAAGTAACTAAATATTAATTGATAGTGCTTCACAATGAATTATAAGCCTAAGGATTAGGTTCTAATCTCATACTATTAGGTGCAGCTTTGAGGGGAAGATTTTCCTTTGAAGCTCTCATGAGAAAGCTTGATTACTTGGGGAGACTTTCCTGAGTAGACTTTTAGGAGAAGCCTCCATGTGCCAGACTTTTTTTTGAGAAGAGCTTTTAGTCAGCCTTGGCACGTTTGGCCTTGGGTGACTCTCTATGTCACCTCACAGCAAGGCCCTATGCTCAGTCTCATTTCTCAGCAACATATGGTTGGTCTATTTGCGCCCCAATATACACTTTGTTGCTCGAGGGTTGTGTATACATGGTTCTCTCATGGATCACCAACCGCTCATGTTGGTATGACCGATGTCAATAGCACCTATCTTAAATTCAATTTGTTTCTCCTGTGATTACTTTTGCATTTAGGAAACCCAGTCCAATTGCCGATTAGGATAACCAATTATTTTGGTGCTGCTGTTATCCATGATTAAAAGAGGTCCGGGAATCCTCCTCCTACGAAAATAATTCCCAATAAGATGAGTTTCCATTACAAAACAATACTTTTTGATTAATAATCCATCACAAAACCATGTGTTTGTGGAATATTTTCTCCATGAAGCTAAGAATAAACAGTGAACAGCAGTATATTTCATCTAAAGCCAAGAGCGCCTAAAATTTTGCACATTATGCCACACCTCTTTAGTTGCTGCTTATTCCCAAAGACTTTTCACGCGCCGTAATCATCCTCATACATCTCATACAAAAGCATTCCCTGATATGATGGGTTTTCAGCACAACAAAATACTTTGACACCAATAGTCTACTGCAAGAGAATGTATTTATTGACATTTCTATACTAAGTTAAATATCAAATTGCAGTTTTTCATTTTTATCTAAAGGAAATTCGTAAATTGCAACTTATTGCGCTTCAAGCCATATCAATGATAACCCTAAACAAGTAGCTGGCACTTGCTTTCCTACCCCAAGTAAATTGTAGTATTAAAGATAAAAATAAACAATTCAGAATAGTGTATCTTTGAATATCTAAATATTCAACCATGTTTATGGCATAAATGTTCATGTTTGCTATTTGTGAACGTAGAATTTGTAGGACATATAACTAATGCCTGATGCAATATTTGAGTTTACTACTTTACCTAACATGATATTGGTATCTTCAAATGAATTTCACTTCACAGAACTGTCTCTGTGATTCATTAAATTTTAGTATCAATTTAGTATTGACATGAGGAAAGTGCATATGTCGACATTTCATTTTTCTCTATTAAAATATGGTTTAGAGACATATTTTACGTCTTTCTGGCTATGGTGATGCTGATGGAGAATATAGGCATTAGTGGAAAGGTCACAATAATGTTTTTGTTGGTACAAAGTCAACATCATTGTTTGGTTACCTTTCTTCTATGTATCCTTTAATTGTTTGAAAGTTTATATGAGACAAATGAAAGATTAATTTGATCATAGTCATCCCAAATATTCAACAATATTGTTGATCCAGATGATTTATCCTTAAAGCCAAAAACAAATAGACTTAAGATTAAGATCATTTTCCTGAATTAAAAGGAATATTGTTATTCACGTTTTCAGTGCTAAAAAGAAATATCTTGCTGTTAAATTGGCAATTCCTCATCACTTACTCAAGTATTCAATGCTGAAAGGTTAAGAGCAAAGTGCATCAACAAAGACAGACATAAAGACTTAATACTACGCTATGTTTCAAGGACTTGAATATTTCAGTTGCAACAAGAGCATGTGACAGAATCATCAACACTTGGAAACAACCCTTGTTTGCAGAGAGATTCAGGAATGGATCCAGTAAGAGAATTGTATTGAAGATTCAACTCTTCAAGTGTTGTGAGTGCACCTATTTCACTTGGAATGGATCCATCAAGATCATTCTTAGAAAGATCCAAGTAAGTAAGTTTTGTAAGTTTGCCAATTTCAATTGGAATCAATCCAGTAAGAGAATTGTTATAATGATCCAAGTTGGTAAGAGTCGTCAGCAGAATAATGTCGCTTGGAAGTAATCCATTCAAATTATTACTTCTCAGTGATAGTGCTTGCAAAGTTCCGTTGACACATACATTGTCATTGCTACTTTGGTACCAAGTACACTCATCATCATCACTCAACCAACCTGTACTCTGACCCCATGATGTTCCTCCTGTTGAGAAAAAGAATACTGCCATGGCAAAGCGTTGAACTTGATGATCAAAGGAGAAAGCTCTGAAATTTGAACCATTCAACAACCAATCAAGGGGAAATTTTTGGTTAGAACGAGGACTTTCCAATTGTTGAAGGGATGCATTAGTCAAAAATGGTTTTAATTTTTTTACAAACACGTCTTTGGCCACATCAACATTTGGAGAATTATTCGGGGATTTTCTTGTCAAAATGATGGTAAGGATAACAATGGCCATCAATAGTGAAAGCGAAACAATGGCAATAAGCATGTACCTGAGGATTGAACCTCTCTTGGGAACTCCTTCTAATGGAGTTGTATTGACTTCTATTGGTGTTGCATCAATAATAACATCGTCGACTACTCTGGCACTTGTGATATTTACAGATGATGCTTCTTGATATGTGTGTTCCATTGATAATCTTGAATTTGGCAATTCCATTTCATCTAGATCATGCATTCCTTTTTCAATACCTGAAACAGCGAATGCTCCCACCATTGCATCGGTTTCCAAGCTTTGGATCACATACTTTGTAGCAATCCCTTCATTAGAGTCAACATGGACATTGCTTTCATAGCATTGAAAGTCTTGGTTCTTATCAGAATCCTTTTCCTTTTGTTTCAATTGAAAGACATTCACTCTTTTAGTGGATAACAATGCTTCATTGTTATCCCTACCTTTTCCTTTTTCCTTCTTAGGCATTTTCTGATAACAGATTCGTCATTTTGTGCCCTGATCCAGATTTCGATATTTTTTGTCAGTAAATTTGTGTCGTTCATTTCTTACACATTTAATCGCTCTTCTGACTCCTATTGAAACACGTGGACAAAGATTAGCAAAATAGAGTCTTGTTACAAACTACCTGAACGTAAACCGAATGGTATGGAAGGAGGATTGTGGACTATAGAAGGTAATATGTTTGCTTGATTTTAAAAGGAATGCAATTTTTAATCCTTTTAATGATTAATCCAAATCTTTTTTTCCATATGCAGTACAATGCAAATTTGGATAGCGTTTGCACGGCAGATGATTTCAGAATAAGAATCGACAGAGTAAGTACCTTAGCCCCCCTACTCGTCCTCAATCCCTTACTCGGATATGCAAGTAGCTAAGCCATATGATAAGAATCATTTGAAATAGAGGTGTCAACAGCCAGCTGTCTGGCTGTGGCAGTTAACTGCCAAACAGCCACAGCCAGTAGACTGACAGCCAATGCAGGTGGCTGTCAACAAACAGCCACCAAACAGCCAACACTAAAAAAATTTAAAATGAACAAAAGCGCAGCAGGAGGAGCAGCAGAAGACAATGAACTATGCCCAAATACTGTGACAAATCAGGAGAATATAGGGGAAACACATTTATTATTTGAAATGAAATGCAATTCAAGAAAAGGGTGGAATTACTTGGAATTGAACAGTTCACAAACTTCACTATAGTCCATTTTTCTGATGTTGTGACAATCACAGACTGCATGTGTTCATCAAGTCTTGTTAAAATTCTACCCATTTCTATTTTTGCTGAGTATTTAAACAAACTTAGGACAATACACATCTTAAGTGTGCTTTTAAAAAGGATTCAGCTTGACAATTCTAATATTCAGCAAATTTGAGCTTCTAGGGTATTGACAAAATCATAGTCATTGAAATGCCTTTGAAGTAATTTGACTTACACAAGAGGAAAGGGCATTTCCTTGATTCTCAGCACTGACTCTTTTCAGGGCTTGGCTACACTCTTTCTGGATTACTTCACAATTTAAGTTTCCAGTCTTGCATGCTTGCATAGCTTCACCGTTACCAATCTTGATTAACTCATCTATATCTTTAACGTCGGTTAACCCTTCCAAAGACTGACAGCAGTGACAACATGCACCACAATCGAAAATCCACATATCATTTAAAGAATTGTTCTCTGGGGCAAAAGATGTGAATGCCACATCATTGGAATTGAAAACTCTTCTATCTTGGTTATCGCTAGTAGTACCACTGTTATGGCTACTCTTGCTTTTCAACTTGAGGCAGTTTCCCTTGTGATGCCCTGTCCAACAACAATAAGTGCAGTAAGTGCCTTGATTTGAATTTCCTTGAAAATTATATTGATTTCCGCCGTTCTGCCAGCCATTTTGACAAAATTTATTCTTACAATCTCTGGCCTTGTGACCAATCACACCGCAATTTCTGCACTTTCCTTTAAACTGAACACCAAAAAAAGTGACATCCTGACTGTCCTCATTTTCATTATTATTCGTTTTTTTCATTTAATCTTTCAAACCTTACGTTCAAATCATCTCTAATCTCATCAAGAGATAATGGATTTGTTTTATCATTAAGCCTCTTTTCCATAATAGCAAGCTGTAAATTGTGGTCAGCAGTCATGTTGTTGAGGATGTGAAGGATGAACTGATTCTCAGCAATGCTTGAACCTAACTCATCAAGCTTCAACAGACAATGATTCTTTTCCAGCATTTGATTCTCTCAGCCCTCAGGGAATGTTCCAATTCACAGTTGCAGCTCAACATCCAGTTTGCGGGGTTCAAATTTTACAAAGATTGTGCAAGTTGTACGACAAACCGAAACTCTACTTTGTTGTTCCTCCACATCAGTTTGCAACCTTTTCAAAGCAGAGTTTTAAAGCAAAAACAGGCTCAGCTGAGGTGACAGAAATCCATAACTTGAAGCAATATGTTTTAGAACTCAATGTCATACCATAATCAGTTGATGTATTTTCTTACGTGTGTTTAATTGATTTATTTTGACACAGAACATTGTGAACTTTCACTTATTCCCTTAGCGTAAAGACTTAATAAATACAGTTTTAAAACTGTATCAAATCATCATTAATGAATGTGTGTGATTCATTGTAGGTTGTCAACTTGAAGGGTATGTTGGATAATAATCTCTTCTTTATTGCTCATATCATTTGTTGATTATAGATTTTTAAAGGTCTAAGTTGTTCTTCTTTGCATTTTTTTACAGTTGGTGACCTAATTGCTTGCATGATATCTTCACTAAGGATGTATTTGCAATTGACATCTTGAACGGATAGATTAATTGAGGAACACCCTTTCATAAATGGGGTGAATTAGAGATATCCATGTATTTTCAACGTTTTCAATTCCTGATCATGAAACTAAGATTTTCAGTGATTTAGAGTCTGTCTTGAGACGCACATCTTTGAGTTCATCCATTTCATAAAAGAATCCTTTATCACTGACATGTGTCAATAGATTTGCATTCTTCTCAAGAGAAGTATCAAAGGAGCAAAACTGTTGTTGTGTCATCAAGATTGGATTGATAGATCATGAGATATTCAATTAAGATGAATGCAATTAAGTTACTTAGGCAAATGCAGACACTATTTAGGTCTTAACTTTTGCAATATCCGTCCAATTTCATCCAGACCAAGATCAGAACACTTGTCTGATGACGATACAAGAGGATAATATGTTCCAATTTTGTATCTTGTTTCTCTCCACTAAGAGACCCAGTTTGTGTTCAAACAGTTAAAGGATTTGTCATCTACACAAACGTTATCAATAGTTACCTAGGATGCATCTTCAATCCCTTACAATGCATTGATACTGATAATTCAAAAAGCTGGCTTCCCAAATTCACAAATCTAATTCCAAATTCTTCAATGGAAGGCTCTGGGTCTTGAAACTTGAAGCAACATTTTGAATTTCTTTTTCGGTTAAAGCCCTTCTGCCAGTAAAAACTGCACTTTGTTTCTTACCACTTTTTCTCACCATTCTTACAAATGCATCAACGTCCAAGCTTGTTGTAGGGTTGCCTTCAATCGGGAAAGTCCTCAAAGGTTTGGTTTGAAAAACGAGACAGTTTTCTTGTAAAATTGGAGTGTGTTTGACCTTCCAAGTTTGGGTCTGCATCAAGTAGTAACGCAAGTTCATCCAACGTACAACATTCATCTGGTATTATGCTATTCAGCTCCTCTTGCAAGTAGTTTTTTCCTTACCATATTTTTTAATGAAGAAATGACATTAGGTAGTTAAGGAATGATTTGTAGCAAATGAGGGTCGCTGCTCATCTGGAAAACTGTACAGCATCTGAAAGGAATTTCAAGATGTCGTAATTTTTAGTACAAAACTTACTACGTTTTAGTGCATGGAGTCAAAAATGGTTTTGGTTTAGTGAAATAGTAGTTCCAAAACATTTACAAGAACATATAATTGATTGGAATCACGTCACTCTGTATCATGCAGGAATAGACTGGACAAGTTGAGCAGAAATGTTCAACATCCTTCTTTAGACCAGGCCCTGTCATAGTGTTCCTGATAGTCTGCTCAATACAAGTCTGTCCTGGATGAAGAAAATATTCATGATGCTAGCAGAGTATATAATAAAAGATGTATATCATGTTATTGAAATATAATAAGGTCATAGCCTTCATTGTATTGTCCAGAGTGTCGGGGTTACAATAACCCTTCTCTCCTAGTCCTTGGACTTTCATCTGTTCCTTAAAAATTAAGGCAGTATGCATAGGAAATTTGATGTTGCTAAATTCTGATTCAGAAAGGGGTGATAGGACTTCCTCTTCCTGAATCTTTAGGCAATCCATGTCTAGCCTAGATAAAGCATCTGCTACAACGCTTTTCTTTCACAGGAGGTATTCAAATAATACTCCAAATTCCTTTAAGAGTAAAACCAGAGTAAAACATAATCAGAAGCTTTTAACCCGTTGCAGGTAATTTTCATGGTCTGTATATATTGTCATTAGCAAAGGTTTCCATTGTAGATAGCAACTCACATTCCATTGTCATGTTTCACCTTTGGGCCAAATAAAGTCTACATGGATAAAAGGCCATCCATGAGCTTTTATCCTGCATAATAAGTGCTTCCAACTGATGATCAAATGCATGACTATCCTCATTACTTTTAAAGACCGCAGGATTACTTTTCTTGGGACTGTGAAGTATTTCCAGCTGCTGTGCCTGAGTAGCTAGAGGAAGTACAGCTTCAGTTGAACTTGAGATGGTAGAAGGCAATCACAGCCTGAGTAGTTAAGAAGTATGGCTGTAATTCAGCTTAAAGGTTGGTACAAAACAACAATGACCTATGATGCCAACACTACAATCATAATTAATCAGGACAGCTTGAAATCCCAGTAGACGCTTCCGATTAAAAAACAGCAAAAAATTGTTAATAAAGCAGGAGGCAGGAAGAGAGGAAGTGGGAGATCAGGCACAGACAAGTGTTGACTCTGAGTCTGGACCAGATTTTTACATACTGCTTGATTAGGCCCTTTGGGTAACATATAGCAATCAGACTCAAATAGATTACACTACGTCCTTGACAAGGTTAGGGATATGCTAACACCCTAACTCTACTCCATACCGATTGGTCGTACTAATTGTAAACATTAGTATGAAAATTATAATCTTTCTTTCTACTACCGTAAGACCTTTCCAAAGGGGACTGTTATTATCAATAAAACATATCCAGATTGATTTCTCTCCAGATGCTGGAGATGAGATTCCAAGTGACCTTCCTGTGTCAAAGGGATTAAAAGTCCGGTGGCTGTCTATGTGGATGCAGAATCATTCATGACAGATATACATGATTTAGAAAAAAGAAGGTCCATTGCATGTATACTGACACTAAATAAAGCACCAATCAAGCTATGGCATTAATGTATGTTGTTGAGCATTGAGTTCCAATCATTGGAATGAGCTTAGACACATGGTTTTGCCGGCTGAAGGCCAGATCGGATGTGAAAATTTGATAAGATCAGAGTTGTGGAAATTGTCCATTGAGTTCTTGAATTGTGTACTAGGAATTGTGCACTAGGGTTCGTCGTACAATCACCGAAATTAGCGCTTCCCTCGTTTCTGTGCAATTGTTGGGCAGAAGGGAAGCGTATTCTCCATCAAGATTGATGAAAGTGAATGTGTGTGTGACTTGAAGAAGGAGATTAAGAAGGAGAATGAGAGGACAATCACTTGTGATGCACGGGAGCTACAGCTGTAAATGGGTAAGAAAAGTGATGATTTGGTGTTGGATTCTAGCGCTCTTGAAGCTTTGACACTTGATGGGGATGGATACCCAAAAGGTTTTGCGCGTATGGATCCGTCGTTGAAGAAAAGCAAATTTACGTGGTTGGAATCAAGCTCTGAAGATGTTCAGAAGCTCAAGAAAGGGGAAAAGACTCCTCTCATTGAAGCGCTGTTACTCGAAGGAAAGGAACTGCAGGGAGAATTGGGCCTTGACGAGGTTCTCGAAGATATGCCAGTACCAAAAATCAAAGAAATCCACGTACTGGTAGTCGTTCCGAATCAGAATCAAGCCATATTAAATGCAATATCTCTGAACAAGTTGCCGTATTTCGATGGAGTGAATCCTTTGGGTACCCATTTTGATCGGAAAGCAATTTTAACCAGAATGTACAATTGGATTAATGGTTTGGAAGGAATAAACAGATTCTTACTACTAAATTCACCTGCAGCTTTGGGCAAAACATCGTTGTTGGTCTTGTTTCAACACTTTTACCAGAACACAAATTTGGTGATTCATTATGTGTCAATGAACATTCGAGCTGATCCATGGCAGCATCTCACTGGCTTTGGCCTGGATTTTTATAAGCGAACTTGTGAATATCAGAGAGTGATTTATTTGCTTGACGACGTTCAATGCATATACGCGGAGACTTCATTTTGCTCTGCTCTCATCAAAGTTCTACCAATTTAATTTGGTCCAGATGTCCGATTTATAATCTCCGCAACTCACGTGATAAAATCCGAAGAGGAATCAAGTCCGGCCGATTTCACTTCTCTTGAAACACTTCGTCAAGACGATTTACTTTTGAATACTGATCGGTCTCTGGCGCTACTCAACTCGGGTGCGCCAATGGGCTTCCCAGTGCCTTTTCAGCAATATGATGACCTCCTAAGAACCATAGTAGAGCACTGCAACGGGCTCATCGGTGCATTGTGCAAAACTGTTGCATTTTATGGTGAACAAGTTCGTCATTATCCAATAACACAGGAAGAATGTATTCAACTCTTCTACAGCAAGAAACTTCTTGACTTTATGGATCGGTGTTTTGGAGCTGTTACCATGACTAAACTTCATTCTAAATCAAAAGACGCACTTTTGAAATGTGTCCTAGGAGGGGATATCAATATAAACACGCACAAGCGCTTCTCGAAGGTATTGCTGTCATGTGTTAAGGCTGGAATTTTACTGTTTGACAACTACAATTTCAAGTTTTCGTCTCTGTTGGCAAAAAGATATTTCACAAATCGCTACTTTACGAACCGTGCCACCAGCAACCCGCCTGATCTTTATCAGCTTGTGAAGCAAACTATTGAGAGTATGTCTATCCATGCCCTTAAATTATCAACTTCAAGTTCAGCTGACTTCCCTAAAGAAACCACGTTTCAGCATTTGTTCATGCTTGGACTACTGTCCAAAACAACGTTTGATACAGCAATTTGCTCTGAGCTGTCAAGATCTATTGAAACTGGAAGTCAAGTGAGGGGTGAGATTGATTTTTTTGTGAATGGGGGTCACATGTGGGGCATTGAACTGGTTCGTAGTGGTGATAAAACTGGTGAGCATATCAGCAGGTTCGGTCCAACAGGAAAATATTCTGGTTTGGGAGCAAAGGATTACATTGCGGTGGATTTCCGTAGATGTACTACAAATGTACATCTAGATTCCCACCGAGCAACAGTATCATTTAACACAGATTCCAAGGGAGAAACATGCTTCAAGGAGGCCCAACTGAAGTGTGGGTATCGTGATCCTGAAAAATTGACACTGCAGCCGTAAATCAGTTTGAGTTTTGGTTCAGCCAATTATCTACCCAATATCACAGCAAAAGCCACTACAAATGTATTGCGCTATAGATAGTTTATCTCAGCTTAATTATCATCATTTGATGCATCTTATTGGTTAGGGGTTAAGTACCGTGGCATGTTATTTCCACCCTACAGAAGCAAGCCATGGTGATCTTGGTATGATAACAAAAGCTGATATGGTATTTATGCTTTCTAACTCTGGAGGAAGTAGAGAATTATTTGATACCATTAACTACTGTAAGCGTTTTGCTATTAAGATTATTGCAGCAACCCTTGAAAAAAATAGTGAATTTCTAGTTACCATTTCAAAAGTTTAAGAAGCATTGCTGCTCTCTCCTCCTGCTAAGTCTGCTCCTACGGTGCTAGCTTTAGGTAGGTTATGCTATTACTGTTTCTCTCCACAAAGCAACAGGAAGTCTTCAAAAATTGAACAAGAAATGTATTCATTGACAAATATTTTTACGTGATACATCAGGTGCCACATTTCTGCAATTGGGTGCAACATTTTTTTTCATGGGGTGCTAATTTCTGGTATGTTTTTCTACTCAACTTGCATTGGGTGCCAACACTACGCTTCTACATAGATTTATTTTTATCTTTTCACACCATTCTCATCTGAATCACATTCCTTGGAATATGAGACTCTACATTCCTACTAAATTATTATAGCAAGGTTGCTTGACATCCAACAAGCCACACTGATTTGTTTCTGATGCAATACACTAACAAGCTTCTTGTTTGCAAAGGGTGAGAATTTAAAAAAGTTGTCATGAGCAACTTTCTCATTTTGGGAACAGTTTTTCTTTCAAAAAAATCCTTTGCATCAAATTTCTACATACAATCTTGTGCTAAATATTAAACAATTTTTTGTACTGCTACACAGACTAGAAATGAGTACAGGTTGATGACATAACACCTCCATCACGTTGCAAAGATTTTTTTTAAATCATTTGAAATTGAACTCTCTGGACACTATACAACAGCAAGTAGGAATGAATCCATAGGACAGCTTAGGACTTTGATTTGTGCTATTGTAAAGGATGAACTTAGGTATCTTGACAAATGGGTGGATTATCACTTTTGTGATTGCCTTTCTTTGATCTTATTCTATGACAATTCTGAAGACACTCAACAAATGAGAGATTGGAGCCAAACTAACGTTATCATCAGTATCGCAAAAGGATGTGGCGCATCAGGGACCTGTCTTGGTTGATAATTTTGCAGTCCCCATGAACACCATCAAAGCGTACCAGAAACTCGAAACACATCGTTCAAACTTGAAGACAACATCTCCCCACTGCATCTACTCTATGGACCTCGTCAGTTTGGCAAAACTACCATCGCGTTTTGGCTGTCGGACAAGCTCGCCAGTATTGAATCGGTTATGGTCGTCTATCGCTCGTTGGAATCGGCTTACGTGAAAACAGAAGAGTCTGTTAAGGATAAGACGTCGGAGCATATCGTGGATAAAGGATGAACACGATATAAACTACATGTTTCAGATGCAAGTTTTACATGCACGATCTGAATTAAAAAGAAGTAATTTAGTAATCACAATTATTTGAAGTGAATTAATAACATTTTAGTTTAACTAGGCTAGAGCTGTCAAAACATACTTCGAAGTATAAAAGAGACAACCTAGCAGTGGAAATAATTGTCCAGAGTGATTAAGAAAATCAGAACTAGTGATAATTATCAAGAATAAAGTATCAGCATGGAAGAAACCTACGATAGGGGAGGCAAAATGCCTATGTTTGATGGCGATCCGAGAAATTTTGCGAACTGGTGGAAGAAGTTTCTCGCATACGCAACTATGAGTAAATTCAAGGATATCTTGAAGGAGGTAAGAGACGTAAACTTACCGGAAAGCGAAGTTAGTGAAGAAAGTGAAGAAATCACAAAAGAACAGAGAATTGCAATTAGAAAAAATGAAGTCGCAATGGCAAGTTTCTCAATGGCATTTACCACAGATAAAGCAATGAATATGGTTTATGCAGCATCAACAGAAGGATGGCAGGAAGGAGAGGCTTATCTAGTTGTGAGAGAGCTGATGAAGAAATATCGACCCTTAGATACCGTGTCGAAGATAGAGATGAGACAGGAGCTGACAAGAATCAAGATGAGGAAAGGTATGGATCCATCTCTTCTATTTGAATGACTTACCTTGATTCAGAATCAATATTTGGGACCAGGAAAACGGTTAGACAAGGAAGAACTGATTGCCATTGTTCTGGATGTGGCTACAGAAGAATATCGCGCCATTTTGACAGTCGAGAGGAGGCTTAAAGGCGACTTGCTAACTGTAGAAGATTTGGAGAGAGTCATGACTGAAGAGTTTAGACAGAACGCGCAACATTATGGAAGGTCATCTGCCAAAGAAGGTGAAATGCTTCTATTTCAGAATCTAGGAGCATGTTACAACTGAGGAAAACCTGGACATCGAGCCAATGAATGTACTGCTAAAAGAAACAACAATCAAAATTTTAGAAATCACAAAAACTTTCCAGGGAAATGTGGCACTTGTGGTCTTTGAGGACACACAATTAAGGATTGTTGGACAAGAGAGGAGAATAAACATAGAAGACCTCCGAATTGGAAGAAACCAACCAATGAAAAAGCAGCCATCGCGATTGAAACGAAAAAAGATGAGAAAATTGTTGAGTATGGTTGGGCACTTGAAGACATTGAGAAAACATTGACGGACCCTCAGATATGGATTGCGGACACAGGGGCTACTGTACATTTGACATCAAATGCAGAAATAGCACGAAATTGGAAGGGTAATACAAACAACACCGTCGTCGTGATGGGAAATGGCCAAAAGGAAGAGGTGACTAAAATTGGATAAGTCGAAGGCATTGCAAGAAATAAAACTGGAGAAAGCCAAGGAAATATTGTGCTTTCAGATGTGATGTTTCTTCCTAACGGTCGATACAATCTCATCAGTATCACTAAAGTGATGAGAGATGGGTGGAAGTTAGAAGGTGATGAGAATCAAATCAAGTTGGAAAAAGGAAATAAAACCTTCATTTTTGACACCAAGATCGAAACTTCAAGAGGCGTCCTGTTTGCAGTCAAAATCGATAGCGCAAGAGAAGTAATGGCTGCGTCGAGCAACCAAGGAGATATCAAACAACAATCAAAGCAAGTCAACATCAACGACGCACATTCTTTGCTTGGACACTTATCTGAAAAAGCCACTCGAGATGCGGCGCAAGCACTCGGATGGCAATTGATTGGAGAGAAACAAAAATGCGAGCATTGTGCAATTGGTAGAGGCAGGCAATCGAATGTTGAAAAGCAAAGCAAACATGTTGCATCAAACAAAATTGGAGAACGATTGTTTTTGGATATTTCTGCTGTGTTACCAAATCAAAATTCGGATGCCTTTGTAGAATCTACAGGCAAAAAATACTGGAGAATTCTGGTTGATGAGGCATCTCAATTCAAAATTTCGGATTTTTTTAATTCTAAGAGTGCGATGATAGAACCGACATGTGAAAAAATATTTAATCTAAAAGACAAAAACAAGATCGTTAAGTATATACGATGCGACGATGGCGGAGAAAATCGAGGTTTAAAGAATCGTTTACATAGTGCAGACTGGAAATTGCCCATTAAATTTGAATTCACTGGTCGTGCTACCCCGCAGCGAAATCATTTAGCGGAAGTCGGTTTTGCCACTCTGGCTGCAAGGGGAAGGGCAATTATGAGTTCAGCCAGGATCCCTAAAGAACTTTGTCAAATGTTTTGGCGAGAAGCTTTTCAAACCTCAACGCATTTAGACGGATTGGTTTTAGTAAATGTCGATGGGGTTTTAAAAACCCGAATCAAACATTGGGAAGGAAAACTGCCAAGTTTTGTTCAATACTTAAGGAAGTGGGGAGAAGCGGGAGTGGTAAAATTTCGAACTTCAACTACACCAAAGATTTATGATCGTGGAAAAGTCTGTATGTTTGTAGGATACAGTTGCAATCATGCAGGCGACACTCTTCGCATGTGGGACCCAGAAACAAAAAGGGTTCATTTAAGCAGAGATATTGTTTGGCTAAATAAAATGTATTTCAATAGTACGACCAACATCATCGATATTCCAAATATGCCCCATTTGGTAATCGAAAATAACTTGAACAGCGATCCAGATTTTGATCAGGATGACGACGACAACGATAATGATGTGATTGAGATGAACAATGATATGGAAATCATTGGTGAACAGGTAGAAATTGAAAATCCGGTAAGAATTACAAGATCAGGAAGACTTGTTAAATTACCAACTCGATTCCGGGAAGAATTCGACAATTTATTGGTGGAAAAAGCTGATGACACACTTTCAAGCAATGAATTCATTGAATTACTTTGTGTAGGCGCTGGAATCGGGGAGGGTATTTTGCATACTGGAGAGCTACATGTTTTGAAATACAAGGATGCCATGAATGGAAAAGATCGAGACCACTGGAAAAAGGCAATCGCTGAAGAACACAAGCGCATGATTGATAATAAAGTCTGGGAGCCCATAAAGATGAACCAGTTACCGGAGAATGCGAAGCTTTTGTCTACCACTTGGGCCATGAAGAAAAAGGCAAACGGTCAATTCAGGGCACGAATTACTGCCCAAGGTTTTCTTCAAGAGGATGGTATACATTATTTCAGTCATTCAACTGCTGCACCTGTCGCAATTGAGTTAACTATTAAAATTGCACTATCCCTTTTAACTCTAGCCGATTGGAAGGCTCAAGTAATTGATGTGAAGGGAGCATTTTTGAAAGGCCGATTTGAGAATGGGGAAGATCTATATTTACAGATTCCACAGGGTTTTGAAACATTGTATGGCAATGATGAAGTATTATATTTGAAACGGACAATTTATGGTTTGAAACAAGCGGCTTTAGCTTTTTGGAAAGAACTTTTACAGGCATTTCAACAAATGGGTTTTTACAGAAGTCCGGTGGACCCATGTTTGTATGTTAAAAATACGTCAAATGGTTTAGTTTTTTGGATTTCGTGGGTGGACGATTGTTTGTTGATTGGTCATGAAAGTGAAGTCAGTAAGTATCATGCAATGATGAATAGTTATTTTGATTGCGACAATATAGGAGAATTGAAAGAGTATGTTGGGTGCAAAATTGAGAAGAAAGAGAATAAGAGCCAGTTATTGATAGTGCAACCTGTTATCATACGAAGCTTCATGGATGAATTTGGGATTAAAGAGAATCACAAGGTCAAGATACCAGCCTCAAGCAATGATTCTTTTAGTCCAGTCATGGACGGAGATGAATTGAACGAGGTAGATCAAAAAGGATATCAATCAGGAGTCGGCAAGTTGTTGTACTTGTCAAGGTGGTCACGTCCTGATATTTTGAATATTACTCGAGAATTGTCTCGTAATTTCATGAAAGCCAATCAAGCCAATTTGAAGGTGATGAAGAAGGTTAAGACATTTTGTGTCAATACTAAGGATCATGGAATTTTTGTTAATCCGGAACGGAAAAGCAGAAAATGATTATTATTTTGAAGTCCTCGGAACATCGGATTCTGACTATGCCAAAGATTTGGTCACGAGAAAAAGTGTAAGTGGCTATGTTGTTTTTCTCAATAACTCTTTGATATCTGCAAAAAGCAAGAAGCAGGAATGTGTAACTCTTTCAGTTGCAGAAGCGGAGTTAATGGCGTTGATTTCATGTGTTCAAGAAATGGTGCATGTTAAGCAATTAATCGAATCAATGAGTTTGAATGTTAAATTGCCCATGACAAG
>CAAAJI010000377.1:11280-29060 GCA_900642245.1 Fragilaria radians
ACAGCTTCATATATTGAAAGATGAAATTTTGTTCAAGACAAATAGTTACACTGCTTTTGCAAATATCGGTAACAAATGCATTCGTTGTGACTCCACGGTTATCATTTCCTACCAAAGTTGCCTCGTTACGACAGGCATCACCCCATCTTGAATGCAATCCCGTTAATGTCACATGTTCGGTTGACAAGGCTTCTCATTTTGTGGAAGTTTTTTCCATTGACGATGAGCTAGATCTATGGGCACAGAAGCAATGTTTGGATGCCATGAGAAATGGCCATGATACGGCAAGCGAATACTCCATTGTCACCTTCAGTCCTGATTTAACTCCCATAAAAAAAGATGATGACAATCACGAAATTTGGAAAGCACGTTTACTTTTAATCCTTGCTGCTGCGTTATATGGGACAAACTTTTCTTTTGTTAAAGTCTTGGGTGAAGAAATGCCTGTATCAATATCAGCGGCCGTGAGATTTGGGCTTGCCTCGTTGGTAACTCTTCCGTGGTTATTTCAGGGAGCATCGAAGGATTCCAATTCTGCACGTGGCGCTATCTTGGCAGGATTTGAAGTTGGAATATGGAATTCAATTGGTTACATATCACAAGCATTAGGACTTGCAACGACGGCGGCTGGAAAAGTAAGTGTCGACAAATGCCAAAAAATAATTTTCGTTTTTCCACTCACACTGAAATTTCATGACCTTTCCAGAGCGCATTTATTTGCTCCTTAGCTGTAGTAGTTGTGCCACTCTTAGATTTCCTCACTGGTAGAAGGTTAAAGCAACGAGAGATTCTTGGTGTTGTACTAGCAGTTATGGGGGTTGGAATATTGGAATTAGGTGGGGCCGATCAACATGCAGCAACATTCACGCAGGGGGATCTTCTCTCATTTGTACAACCCCTGGCATTCGGTATGGGATTCTGGAGAATGGAACATGCGATGAAAAAGTTTCCAGAACAGGCGAATCGATCGACAGCCGCACAGTTATTGGCAGTCTTCGCAGCGTCTGCACTTTATGGGAGTGTTGTGGGAATTCCTGACATTTCACTGGATATATCTCGATGGTTGCATGACCCCCAGATTCTCTTTGCATTATTTTGGACTGGATGTATTACGACGGCACTGACAGTTTACATGGAAACAATTGCATTGAAAACCCTTTCCGCAGCAGAGACGACCCTGATTTTTTCCACGGAACCAATCTGGGGAGCTGCCTGTGCTTCCGTTGTTGTCGGGGGAGACATTAGGTCCAGAGACCCTTATGGGCGGTGCACTCATTTTGGGGGGATGCTTAATCTCAAATCTCAATTTCAGTGATGCAAATGCGGTCTTTAGTCTTTCCTTTTTACAATCATCTTTGGCAAGCCTTGGACTTGCTTCTCACAAAGCATCCGTTGTTGCAGATATATTAGAAAAGGATACTTTGGATGTCATAGAGGACGTTGTTAAGGGAGCATCTGATAGCCTGTAACTATTCATTTTCATTAAACACCTGAACATACCATGAGCTTGCAGATGCACGGCCCTGGTTTAGAATTGCGATAGACATATGATTATAAGCTAAGAACTTCCTATGTAGACTTTGAATCATTGGAGGTCTGCTGATTTGTTGTTGTTGTAGTTTGATTATGCCTTGCAAATATTGACTAGAACTATTATGTGATTAATATGAAGTCGATGTAATGTTCTAACTTTATCCTTATCCTTCACTGAAAACAATAATCTAGCATTCTACTCGGGTTCGGAATTAAATGCGAACTCTACCAACTTTATTTGTTGCAGAAGGAGGAGTCACTTTCGCTCGTTCTTGTTGTGATTAAACAATTACGTGAGCATTAAGAATACAAGAGAATGATGCGATCTTCCATGCGACATTGCAACTATATGCTGCGACGCGGTTGTTCTCGTCTTGCGACATCTTCGTCCATCCATACCAAACGTACAGCGACACCATTGGAGGGTGATGCTGGAGCCCTTGCGACTCATATCCATCATGGCATGACAACGCTGTTGGTCGTGGCGACTCCCCTGTACCTGTTGATTCCCAGCAGTCCAAGTGGAATTGTAGATAAAATTTTTGGATCTGCATTAGCCATTACGATGGCAGGACACTCATGGATTGGATTGAATTATGTTGCAACGGATTATGTCCCCAAGATTTCCAAATCGTTGTTGGGACCTGCACGTATCGTGAATGCCATGATTGGTGCAGTAACATTGGTCGGACTGGGAACTATTGCCTTCAACAATCAGGGTGGAATTAAAGGATGTCTTTCAGGTTTGTGGGGGAAATCCGGCAAGAATAAAGCACCTACACTGGTTGAGTAGAAATGAATAGCCGAACTCTTTACATTGGAAATAAATGAAAAGTATTTAGAGAAATCGCATCAACGATATCTATTCATCATGTCCATTAATACAATTTGTACATAATATTGCTTCACAGCTCTTGTTTCGTTTCTGGTGCTTCGTCTTTCGATACCAAAACAGGGATTTTTGACGTACTTGCAACATTAGTAGGTTGTTGGGAGAACTTGTTTGAATGTTCTGCAATTTGTCCTCGAAGAATTCCGATGATCGCTTGGAATTGACGCCGCAAAAACACAATTACTTCATGAGCATCTTTCGTCAATCGAAAAAGCAATCGTCCAATCAACTGTTGAAGGACTCGAGGCAGGGGTAAAGATGAAGCCAACCAGGTGTTGATATTGGAGCGCATTCTGTATATTGACTTTCTGGATGTTAATTCTTCCTCTGTTCCTCCAACTGTCAGCTCCACAGAAGTTGACGACTTCAGTGGAGGCGAGTCTGATGACTTTGTTGCTTGCTCATACAAATCAGATATCACAAGATCTTCCCTAATGTGCTACAATTAGAAAAATTACCGTAGACACTTTGCAGCATACGCTCATAAGTACTTACATTTGCAAACATTGCCATGCAGCATCGACAAAGTCTTGATGAGTAGACACTATTGGAAGACCAGTTTCTTCGTCGATTTCATCCTTAATTAGTTCAAATCCGCGCTCAATACAAAGCTGTTCCAAATCCTCGTCTGACATGGCCTGTAATCGCCGTTCCAAATCATGACGTGACTTAATCATTGAGGATTGTGCCATCACACCTTGGCACTGTCGTTGTCTTGGATCAATCAACGTCAACATTAATAGTAGGCCAATCATCCAAAAGAGTCCCATCATCTCTCGAGATGATTTTGACCTCGTACCACTCTTCATCTATCTAGAATTTGTGAAGCTTACGAGATGCATGAATTGAGATGTTAGATTTTGATGTCTCGTTCAATTTCTGTCGTTTAGAGGTTAGAAGGTAGACAGATAAATTCTAACCCTAACGTACTGTTTCATTATTCACGTTTGCACATCTTTTTTTCCCCCAATGGAACACAGGCACTACATTTCAGTCTTAAGCTCATCCAAATGGCTGCCTGGAGCCTAAAAGTCACCTGAAATATTGTCAAATAGTCAATACTTGCTAATTTTGATTTAATCCTTCTAAAAGTTATTTCTTTGCCCACGATATTTCAATATTGGCAGACTAGCTTTCCCGTCAACGATTACCTAAGATATTGGAAGTCTAACTTACAAACTCTATTATTTGTATCTAAGATGAGTTAGCGTTTTTGGCTGCCTTATATTCCTCAATCCGTTGCAGAAGTTGAGCCACTAATGCTCGACAAATTCGAAGCTGCAATCTCAATAGCCGACGGATATCCCTATACATTTTAATAGAAATATTGCGAATCATAAGCTGTATTGAAGGAGGAATGTATTTATCCAGAAATTCTTTCACGGGAGGCGGAAGTGATATCCTGCTCTCAGGTGTCGGTGTGACCTCTAAGCCATTGTCATCATCCTTGTCATCTTTTACTAGTGTATCGACATTGACATCAACAGAGGCTGTCTCATTTTTGTGCTGAGGTTCTATTTCTTCAGTCAATGAAGCTGCTTCTTGTGTAGATTCAGTATGTGAATCGTCGTCAAGACTTTGAATTGTTGCATTGTCTATTGCGGCTTTCGGAATTCCAAACTCACTCTTTGATTCTACCACAGACTCTGCGGTATCTTTCGACGATGATGCAAGTTCTAGCTCTAACTCTCTTTTTCTTTCCAGTAGGCGTTCTTGCTCGGCCAAGGCGGCGGTTTTCATGCGTTCGACTTCGTCCAAGTAGTCAGCTTTTAAATCTGGATTTTGCTCCAAAATTTCATCACTTATAGTAGAATAAACCATATTTCCGGTAAGATGGATGAAATTTAGAATTTATACTTCAGAAAAGTAACACTTACAACTGTTCTTTCACAGCAAGACATTGTCGTGCAGCCTCCAAATAATCCTCGCGACTAAGCTCTGTCCCTTGCTTAGATTTGTCGATCAATTCAAAGCCAAGCTTTGTACAAATCGCTTCAAGTTCAGAGTTCGAGAGGCTTTCCAAGTCTATCGTAGATTCTTTCTGACTTAACACATAGGAAGCAGAGAGGAGGTAGGCAACGGCGAGAAACAAAAGTGTTTGGAAATTCATTATTTTCTTATGATAACATTCCGACTCCCACGGTGTCGACACGTGGAATTTTCGGAAATTTTCAATGAAAACATGACAAGTTTTTCCCTCTATGACTTACACGTCACGGCTAAAAACAACAAACCGAGTTTCTGATCCAGATTTGCCAACTTTGAAATAAGACTTCGTCACCGAAATTGAGGAAAAATAATCATTGGGACATGACTGGAAACAATTTTTGGTCTAGCTAATTTGATGCCAATCATTTGGATCCGTTTCACAGTATGAATCATAGAAAAGAATCAAAGGTTACAAAAAAATTTGGTGCACGTTGTTTACACCATTTATTATTGGACTAAAACATTGGTATGTTGACGGAACTATTGTTTAACCAATTGCTGTCTATATGCCTTCCCTGTCCATTTTGCTTATTAGTGATAAAGGTAGCGAAAATAGTGATGAAAATGGAGGTAGTAACATCAATGTTTTAAGTCAATTCAAATATTTTTTTGGAGCTCAAACTTGAATTTGAATTGGGATTAGAGCATGAGGAGTGACTTGGAAAGGCTGTAGACTGCAGTGCAAAGTGCGTAGAAGGGTTAGACAAAATTAATTGCCATTAACATGTATCAAATAAAAATTTAGGCCAAGAAAACGATTATTGAGATAACGGACTCGACTATGGATTCAAACTGGAATGAGAAAATTTCCTGCGAGTGTCTATGAAGCGACTGTGAACTACTTGAGAAAAATCATTTTGAAAGGAGTGATGATAGATGTGTAAAATAATAAGTGGCATTTGATTGAAAAAAGATACCAGATATTTCCGGATTTATCACAAATACGTTCTTTCTATTCTCTCAACAGTGAAAAGCATCATAACTTTGAATAGCGGAAATTTCGCATGGATGCTATCTTATAAGATTAATTGGACTTTTTGATCTATGAAGGGGGAGATAATCTTGTATCGATGAAATAAAACAGGGGTTCACACATTACGTCAGAGAGTTCAGGTCTGACTTCAATAATTGAATAAATAGAGGTCGTATCTTGGAGATGAAGACAACCATTTCAATCGAGAGAGCCAATGATTGTTGATGTTGATGCGACGAATCCTTCTGATACACATCCAAAGATTTTAGAAATGCCATGTCGTGGCAACTATGTTGTAATTGTGAATTCGGACATTTCATTTGCGACCTTCTATAGAGGTGTCATTACGCTGGAATTCAGCGAATGGCTTTCCCCGTCGTCTTCAGTACAACACATTTGCACTCAATTAATTACATACATAAGCCGATCTGAAAATGGCATATTTGGCAGGAGAGAATTTTCATTTCATTACTCTCACTTGCTTTGATGTGGAATTTTCGGATATGCTCATCCTTAAGTTCTTACCGCATTCTGTAACATATTACATCATCTGGAAAGGTTTATTTCTTAAATCTCCGTATGCCGGTGAATATCAAGAAAATTGATTTCAAAGTGATGCCAGAAGCAAAATAGTGCCGGTGGAAGTTACACGAAGGGACGAATCACTGTTTGGGAAGTCAAGACAAAAATTCTCCGATTGGAACGACCTTTGGAGATAATTATCTTTCGCAGGAAGTTGTTGTCCAAACTTCTCAGGAAATGAAACGGTGAGAAGAAATAATCTAAGTAAGGAGTTCATTCGTGACAAATTGCAAGAAGATCCATCCAGGATGCGAACCCATCTGTGATTCCCAATTTAAATCACTAACCAATTCGGATTTTCGAGCAGCAAAAACGAAGAGTTCTCTACCTACACGAGGAAGCGTTTCCCTCCCTCTCATAAAAAATTACAAACGTATCTTAAATACAGGTACCGCTACAACTGAACAGTAATTGATCAAACACGAAATGCGTTCACATAGAATTTGTATCTGTTCGACAAATCTCTTCCTAATCTATACTATGTTATCTCGTTCAGCCCTCTCCTTTTCGGTGTCCCGCATTGGACGAAGAGCCTTTCACTCGGCATTGTCAGTAGCTGCCAAACCAGGACAAGCTGAAGTTATCTTGGTTGGATGTGGTGCACCGAATCGTGGAATGGGATGGTATCATGGCATTCAGGTAAGAGTCATTGATGTGCTTAAAAGAGGATCGTAATGCCATGAAATACGACATGACTGTTCGATTCCCGATCTTAATGTAGTCGGTATTTTTGTTGAATTTCGCATCGGCCTGATGTATCTGATGATTTGTCAATTCAGTCTCTTTCTAACGGTATATCGTTCTCTCCTTTAACAGATGCTAGAAGGAAGGTAAGCACTGCTTTATGCACGTAGGCTGACTTTGGTAATTGACAATATCTTTGGATTGAAGGTGTTCATGATATCCTAAGACAAGGGTATAACATTCTTAAAAAAAATCCCGTACTTGATTACATTTTGCTGACGTCAAAACTTAAAATTATCACCTGTTTCCACGAACGTCACTTTTTTCCAAAAAGGATATTTCCAAAAAAAATTTGATTTCCCTCACCTTTTCCATTGATATCTCTTTACAGATGCCCTTCTGCTGCATTGGATTACATTATTGAACCATGGTTTTTGGGAGGTGGAGCCACTTCCGAAGCTGGAGTTGAATTCGCAGATTGGCAAGCTTCCGTCGAGGCGAAGTATGGTACCAAATTCGCATCATCTCTCGACAAACTACCCCCGGCGGCAGCGCCACGACTGGCGTTAATTTCCGGGCGTACTGCTGACAATCCTCGCCTTTTGACTGAATCTATTGCTAGCGGTGCAACTTGCATCTATTTAGAAAAGCCTGGTGCTCCAACTGTGGCAGAGCTTGAACAAATGTCTAAGGAGGCTGAAGCTGCTGGTGTCAAGGTGCTTATGGGATACAACAAAAATGTCTGCAAGTATGTTGCAAAGACTCGTGAATTCGCCGCAGGAGTTAAGGGCTCCCATGTTACCTTTATTACAAACAATGCTTATGAGAATACCAAGGAATCGCTAGGAGAATGTTTTGAACGTAATGCTGAGGGTATGTTGAAGAATATGGTTATCCATGAGCTTGCATTGCTTGTGTCATTCTACGATGTATCTGTGGATAATATCGCATCTGTGGTTGCCGATAAGGAATTTTCAGAAATGCAGACACTTGCTGGCCCATCTGGAAAGGAATGGACAGACTTTAACAAAATCAAGTTTACCATTACCACCAAGACAGGGCAAACAGTCAGTGTCCAGGGAGATCGTTGCGGAGGCACTGACTCCTACGCAAAGGTCGATGATGCATCTGGCAAGGAGGTATTCCGTTATTACATGCCAGATGAGGATGACAAGGTTAATGTAGTAAAACTGCAAGCAAAATATCCAACTGCTATGCCATATTTCTTCACTCAAGATCCTGACTACGTTACTGTAAAGGAACGTGTCGCAAAGGCAACGGTTGATGGAAACCCTGCGGAGGGAGTTGCCACAATTGAAATAGCTGTTGAGACTCTCAAAGTTGCAGAATACCTCACTCCTATCCTGCAGGAACAGCTCAAGTAAATCGCATTATATTTTTTGCAACAGGGATTGACATTCTTTGGGCGCACTAATTTCAATTAGGGTATCATCTTTTTGGCTGAAAGCCACCACGAGAGAAATTAAATGTTAGAAGAATGATGTATAAAGCAAATAGTACAATCGTATTGGAGATTACTTTAAGGTAAAGATCAATTAGCCATTGACGTTACATTCATTACGAGCTGAGTGTAAAATATCCCTCAATATTTGGTCCCATGAATTCCATTTGACAGTTTCCCATCAGTAAAGTTGTTTTGATGTCTTAAATCCTAATAGTGAACGTTATTGATGGATGTCAGCACATACACTCGTACTGTATTTCTATGGACATAGAGGATCCTGTCTAAAATATGCTTTCTCTTCTGAAATTCTAAATGAAAGGTAAGGAAAAGATTATTTATATTCTTCCCAAAGCTTCAACAGAGACTTTCAAGTTAATTATTTCTCCAAACTCCTTTATAACGTAAATAGATACTTTTTGGCATGCGTGGATGCTTTACTAAGCCACTTCTGTTTTCTTTGGTATTCAATTGAGGAAAACGTGCCCGTACATTGGAAGACCAAGAATTAAGATGCAAACGCAGATTCAAACTTGGGAAAACATAACAGACGTCATGCTACAAATTAACTGTAGCAATAAAAAGAGATAGAGAACTAGAGTAGTGGCGTTATGCCTAAATGGAAGAAAGATGAATAAAGCAATTAGGCCAAAGACAAAGGCACATCCAAATATTGTTTCTTCCAGAATTCTAAACATTCATGTCAAGATTGAATTTGAGGCAACAAAGAAGTGTGACCTAAGAACCAAACAAGCATAATCAAGCATTTCACTTCATAACCTCTAAGTTCCATCTCTTATGAAAGCCAAATGGATTTGACAATGCTTGTGCTGATAAAAATCAGCATGAAATCCTTATTTCTTTATGACATATATTTCCATAGCCAGAGAAAGCAATGTCATGTCAATCCTATAGTAGCAGAATCTGTGCCAAGTACAATTTCAACTCTGCTTCCAAAAATCTGGCTCCAAGGCAGATTATTTCAGAAATAGTCTTGCGTTGAAAAAGTCAGATGTCCCTCACACACCAATTATCATGTTAATGAGTGGGTAATGATTCCTTGATAGGACTAATTTGTGAAAGCAATGTCAACCAAGTTATCATAATACTGGGTCAGCAGAAAGTTCGTGCTACGTTCCCGCCATCACACCATTGCGACGTAGATCCAATTTTTGCAACAATGACAGCTGAAAAATTGGATACAAGATTTTTACTATATATTTGTTGAAATCACTGATTTCAAAAATGACAAGCTGTTTTAGGATAAGCGGGAGCAGGGCTTGGAGTATGAAGCAAAAACACTGAAGAACTCTACACATAACCATCCGGTGAAGCAGCATCTATTAAAACGCAGGTTCATGACGATGCTGCAAATGTAAGAACAGAATTCAAGAGGTCAATAGAACAATTAAAGTGAATACACCTGATGTTGATTAATCTTGGGGACTAACCTGCTGCAACATTCCTGAAATATAGGAAAGTCTGATTCATAACTTACTCCTCAAGTTATAGCACTTTGATAGACACTCCCTTCCAATTGCATAAATAATCTCATGATTGTTTCATCAATAATGTTCTAATTGACCCATTTTATACTAAATTTGCTGCCATGCTGGAATTATTTCAAATGGCTATTGTGAAATTAATGTGGACCATTCCATAGAGATAATGTAATCGATTACTGTATGGCTATATTCATTACTGGTAACTCCAAAAGTCGAAAGGCGGCTGAAAAACAAATTGTCTCTGGCAATTTTCAAATAAATTTCTAACCATGTGGTCAGATACAGCATCTTCTAAATCCGTCCGACCCATGACTTGGGATCCAAAGTCTCCATTGTGCCTATTGGTACCAACAATGCAGGAAGGAAAAGTTCTATTGGGTAACTTTTATGCGAGCGATGGTATTGGCGTACACCCTTCCGAGACATCGGCTCTACTCCAGATTTTAACCGGTTCTCAACAAGCAAAGGCAAATTCTCAATCTGAACCACAACCACAGCGTAGTTATCGTAGTATCCTTAATTCCTGCTTAGAAGAATTTCTACAAGATACAGACCATCCAATTGAATTTGCTTCTCTTGAATTGTTCAAGTTAATGTACGCCATTACTCATCTGACGGAAACGCACATCCTTCGAACGCCAACTATGGCAGATACAGTTTCGTACCTTCGTCATCATCATATGGAAACACTTTTGATCCAAGAATTTCTTGAAACTACCTCTCATCCTGAAGAACATGAAGAATATTGGACGCTTTTGCGTAAACTTGTGATTCGTGGATGCCTCTCAGACGCCTGGAGTGTCCTAACGTATCATTCAGCATGTCAGCGTGCTGCAATGGAAAACCCATTTTCGTCATCGTCCTCGAGAGAAATAATTGCCTCGCCATATTCAAATACGAATGCTCTTGCCTATTCCAGAGAACGAGATCGTCATGGCTTTGCCGCCTTGAGAGAGATATTGGAAAGAGCTCCGATACCAGGAGGCCGTACAGATTTGTACGATATAGAACAAAACGACGGCGACGATGACGACGAGGAAGACAGGAATAGTATTTCTGTTAATCTCTTTAAGAATAAGTCGTTTATGAGTGGTGTTCATCAAAAGGATTACCAATTATGGAACACAAACCCATCTGCAGCCTTGGCCACTTGGCGAATGTGGCAATCACAGGTAACATCTTTCAGCAGTGTTGGTGGTGTCGGCTCCTTCCTTCTGAATCGAGAACCTCGATTAATCCCATTGTTGCAGATGATGCAGGGAGACCTGTCGTCAATTCCTTTCGAGGATTGGTCAGAAGCATTGTGTGCGGAACTTTTATATATTCGACCGAATTTGCGACCTGAGGACTTACCAGTGCGCCTGTCCAGATCTATGCAACGAATGGGACAGACCGATTCATGCTCACTGATTTTGGCAATACTCGAAGGGGATTATGGAGCTATTGTGGAAAGTTTGTATACTAAACTGGGGGGAGGGAGCGGTGCAGCGTTACCTGCAACTATGGTATGTATAAAAAATGAATGCATTCCTTTTTATTGAACAAGTATTTTTCCACTCACTTTTCTGGTTAAGACATCGCTCCTTTGCAATCTTCTGATGAAGGCCAAGCTTATTCCAGACTCTGCCAAGGACATACAGATCAATCTGTTGCTTGAGGCGGCAGAAGCAATTCTGTCGTCGCACTCAAATCCAGATATCGGCATGCGTCTTGTTGCTCATTTGTTAGTTCCACACTGTTCCGCAAACAATGATTTACGAATCGTTTCAACGCTTGCCGAAGCACTCGAGCATCATATCCCACAATCCGATTCTGAGGCTCAGCTCTTACTTGATATAGTGAGACCTTTGATATCCAAGAAACGATCCGAACGTATTTTGGATGGTTGTTTAAGCATGATTGCCGGTCGCTATCGTCAACTGATCGCCACGAAGGGTCGAGATTCAACAAAGCAAAATTCTAAGATAGCCATGAATTGGCTACTCGTCGGGGCTGAACTGGAAGCTGAAATGTTTGATAAAGGAATCTGTTTTCGTTTGATTGTAATTGCTTGTCGGCAGTCAAGTAACAAAGTGCTTCAGCTTTTGTTAGGGAACGAACTGTGGAGAGCAGAAGTTATTGAGATTGCTACGGGCTTCTCCTTGGCGCTTACCGACAAAATGGAAGATGTGGAATCTGTCCAATTACTTCACTCTATGTCGACAATGGCGGTGGCCGTGGCCGAACAATCATCGGATCGCACAGCAATTGTAGCGCGCGAAATAGGGCATTGCCTTCGTCGAGGGTTGGCACCACCAATGATGCATCGAGATTTGCTAAACCTTGCAAAGAGTGTTCTGGATTATGAAGACACACTCTTTACCAATGGAAATCATGAATCGACGGAATCTTCTTTCTCCGTTGATGATATGCAAGCTCTCATGGAGAACTTCTTGCATCTTACCACCTTATCAGATACAAAGTTGTGGGATGAGAAGGACCAAATGAACCTTGCCCTGGGTAAGGGGCTCATGCGAGCCTTCCTGACGGAAAATAAAAAGTTACAGAAAAGAAATGCTGGAACGTCGGAAACTGCGCCAAGTCGTCTGATCACGACTAATTTAGAATCTTACACTTATGCAGAACAAGAAAGTCTCGTTGCAAGTATATTGGATTTATGATTTTGAAGCCCTTCGAAAAGTGTCAGCATTACAACCCCTAGTCCAATAGATATACCGAAGGACTATTTCTCTTTCATTATGCAATTACCTTTGCCACATAGGTATTCAGTTATCATTATTGATTGCACTTTTACCAGATCTAAAGTATATATCTGAAAAATGGAAGTAAAATAGCATTTCTGATCCTCAGTTTGTCTTCATTTGACGATTTCGTTGAAGCCAAACATGACTCAAAACTATGATACCTGAGTATTTAAAGAGTAACGCTACTTATAGTCAAGATAAGTTAAGTTACACATTTTTTTCAAGAAGAGAGTCTGCGTGTGAAGGCAGTAAGTTTGTTGCATATATTGTGACGTGGTAGAGATTGCATCGCATTTGGATCTTTCAACTTAGATGTTTAGGTAATTAGGGCAGTTTTGTAGGTCAACCTAGGGCAAACCAATTTTCTGACGGAAATCACATTTTAAATTTCATCAGCTAAGCGATCGAATTAAGCTGAACTAGGCGATATTGAAGGAGATGATAACATTTGGATAGGTAACGTGTCTTTCGGGCTAAGTTCACTTGGACTTGAAGTGAAAACTAGCATCTTCATTTTTTCCTCGGAGGAAGCTACAGTCGGTTTATTGGAAAGTGCGTAAGAAATAGCCCATCCTGCAATGCCTCCTACGATGCCGATCAAGACAAAGAGAAAGACAAGAATCCAAAGGTATTTTCCACATTTTAGATCTGTTCTTCTGGTTGACTGTGCAGGCTCGTTCTTGCCTCGTTCGTTTATAGTGTCGCTACAACTACTTGGCGATAATTGTTCCTGAACTTCCATTGAATTCGATCCACTCGACAAACTTGGACTGGGGCGTATCACTTCCATTTCATGAGATTCATCATCAATTTCTAGCGAGGGGTGATTCCGTTGTCCCATGGCACCATTTAATACATAACTAACGGCATTATGCAACAGCACACTCTCATCCTCATCTTCAAGAGAATACTTGCGACGAAATATACTCAAAGTGTTGGGTTCACCCATGCTAGAAAGTTCAGAAACGCCATCCTCGTCAGGAAATGTAGAAATTTTGCCAATGTTCAAATTTCGCTGTGTCATAATTGAATGGTTGTGTGTTCAGTTTATGGGCTAGACCAGAGATCCTCTTGATGTTTCGTGGATAACTCGGATTATTGAACGGTTGACACTCCATTTTTTTAGAAATCTCATATTCTTCTAGCATACAAGGCTATCTTGGTCAGGAGGAACGGCTTGACTAAAACATTTTGAGATTTATGATTTCCAAGACTTTTGGGTAAGCACTCGTACTACCACCGATTGGACTTACTAGTACTCCAATGACCTTCCCAACTTTGCTAGTATTTATTGTTGAAACGTCGGAATAATAATTTAAAAGTTGAACTCTATACCGAATTGAATCGATGCATGTCTGCCATGCCGCCCAATCAAACATTTTCTTATTTGATTGGATTTGCTCTTAGTCTTGCCTTAATAGGATTGGGAGGAAACCTTTTTCATCTGAAACGATTGACACAGCATAGGAGGGATCCATCTGACCTTCCTGATTGGGGATATGACCCAAATCTTGGAGGGGTTTCATCACAACCGCGTAGAGCCCTGTCAAATGAGATCAGAGTGCAAGAATCTACCGTCTTTACTAGAATTGTCACAGAGTCAGCCTCTGTATTGGATTATTGTTCTGGTTCACAAATATCCATCAGTACTACGACTTCCACAAAGGATGGCAAAAACAAGAGCCAAAGCTTATTGAAGGGTAAAAAGGGTGTAACATTAAGCCGTTTTGGATTCATGAAATCGCTGAACAATCATTTGATGATGATGAGTGCCTCAAACAGCCCCAAAAAGCAATGCTTTTCAGCCCCTTCGACTGCCTGTCAGTCGACACAATATACCATGATAGTCTCATTCCATACGGAACAATTGCGAACGCTTTTCTTGAATCTATTATCCTGGATTACGTATCCTCATGTATCACAAATATTAGTAATAGTACCACCATCCTTAAACGCAACAATACAAGATGATTCAAAATATGGCCACAGACTCTGGACTTGGCATACTGATCCAGAGCATATTGTTCAATTGGAATTCACAGAGCACATTTGGAATATTTCTACCTCAGGAGATCATAGTTCAGTCATCCAAAATGATGCTGTAGTTTGGATGAATGGAAATGCGTCTCCTGAGAAAGCCAACTACCACGGATTGTTGAATGGATTGGAGCTTTGGAAGCGCAATGCAAATAGTGTTGTTGCGTCTCAAGGATGGAATATTGTTTTTCCCCATATGGAGACGCATATCTCTAGCAAAAAATTCAACACATCCTCGAAGCCTCTGAAACCTATTTGTCAACATGACCAAGCAACATCTGTAATTCACACCCATGAAGAATTTCATATTCCCGATTTACATTACCTCATTGTCCATCGTTACTACCTTTGCTTTCTCTCGCACAAAGTCCTAACTCCGCTGCATCGATTTGCTTCTCCATTGACCACAAAATCAGAAAGCGTCTTACTTCAACGAGTGATTATTGCCATGGTTTTGAGTCAAGTAACAGGACAAAGTCCCTGGATATACAATTCAGTTGGAATACCAGGTCCATCACATTCTCGTCGACTAGTGCAAGATCGGATTCGAAGTACAGTCTCTGAGAGAGGTTCTCTAAATCTGTTACGGCGGTCCTCATCTGCTACATCGACTTCATCAAATAGCCTATTGGGTTTGTTTTTAAGGCGACAACTTACCGAAATAAATATGAAGGTCAGTATCGCAGATACAGCGTCTACGTCAGGTAATGAAATTCTTGATCTTGAGAGTGTAAAACTATTGTTAGAATTCTTCGGATCTCTACCATTGTTCAATCGATATCTATCAGACGTTTCCACTTTATACTCTTCCCCATGCAGTGGGAAATAATGACACGTGGCTTACTTCATTCCTTGAGAATTAAAGTTTCCATGAAAACTGCCTCGCAATATACATCTAAAGGAAGAAGTGATATTACCATCCTATCTGTTTAGAGCTAGCCGTCGATTTGAGGGGCTTTCGCAGAATGCATAATTGTTCAATAGTGGGAAACAAGACTAGAACAAAAGTTAAAATAATATACCTAAAGTTCCACCTTTCTCTTGATTCGTACTTCCACATTGTCCAAACTAAAATTATGGAGTGGAGCACGGATGTTGGCCACGTAAGGGCCTTCCTCCCATTGGACTCGGATAGCCTCCGAGGGTTGAAGGGTGGTAGTAATCGTCCCAAGGCCTTCCAAACGTCGTTGAATGGAAACTTCGACACTCCCATCAGTACCCACTGTAGGCATCAACACAGTCTTGTCACCTACCATTTGTGCCAGTGTTACTGTTTGGCTGCCAGAATCCATACTAAGTGATGTCCCTCCCACAGCGTACCCCAATGCAATATCTGCTTTACGTGATGCCATGTCAAACCTAGGAGTTAAAGTCATCCGACCAACAGGAAGGTTCAAAGATTGACGAACCAATGCCTTTTGGATGTAAGTTTTTGCCGCAGCTGAAACGAAGAATTAGGTTTCCGATTGAAATGGTGAGATAAGAGACGGAAGCGTGTAACGAAAAAAGGATTTTCTTTAAGATAAAAAAAATGTACTTACAAACTCTTCCATTCACTTGTATAGAAAGTGAAGGCCCATCAGCACGAATATCCAGATCCATTATCTCAGGACTCTTCGATGTGGTAGATCCACGAGCTGATAGGACATACCCTTGAATCTCACGCTTTGCCTTTGCCCAATAGGTACAAGGAAGCGATGTCTTTGTTTTCATTTGAAGTTCCAAACCAGCCTGATAACACGTGATAATTTTCCATAATCATCCATGAGATACCTTGATTCATAATTTGACAAAAATGCATCGATTCGAAACACTTACCTCCCAATCCATGGTAGACGTAGAACCTTTCGTCTGCCATGTCACAATAGGCTCTACGCCACCTAAATTTCCATCTTGAAAATTTCCAAAACCTGAATTGCTAATCCCAATCTAAATTTCGTTATTCAAAAGCAAGATAGATTATTTCGTGAGTTTAGGTTATAACTTCGAAAGTCGACAAGAGGCAGGAAAGCAACATATGCCTTCATTTGTCATTTGTTCGTACCGTCACTTGTGGTTTCGGAATTTCAGCTACAGCGATCCCGAGAATCAAGAGTAGCAATGTGATAGAAAACTTGTCCATGGAGCGAAATATATCAAGTATCGAAAGGAGAGAAGAGACTGGGTGAAGCGACAATGTGGAGGAGCAAAAAGAACAGTCGGTGTCGTCGGCATTGAGAGATTCCGACCGTGTACTCGTCTGTCTTCTACTGTATAAATTATTTGAAAAAAATATGACGTCATTCAAATCTGAGACTGAATTCAGGATATCAAAACAAATACAGTAGTACTGAATCCTCACCGTGAAAAATTTCAGCAATTAAACATGGTTATTTTATCGTTAGTTAGTCCTTGGAACGACCGCTTTAGTTTATTAGCTGAAGACCGAGAACAGATTTCATGTGATGGAAAAGAGTGAAGAAAGTAATCCGGTGATATTGATACACATGATTTGAGAGCTACAAGAATGGCAAAATAATCAACTTCAAAATTGAACGTCGCGCTTGATACCAACATTGGCACCACTGATACTTGTTCCATCCAATGGCATGTTCACATTCGCTGTCCAAGCACCATCCTCCCATTCTACATTGATGCTTTCATTTGGTTTCAAGGTCGCAGTCAAGGATGAATCATCCCCCAATGTTCGTTCCCACTCAACAGAAATGTCACCCTTATTGTTGATCGTTGGAGCAACGCGATTGCGGTCATCCAACTTTTGTGAGATGGTGACTTCTTGGTTATCACGAGATGCCACCAATTTGACATCGGTCTTTCCGGCCTTGTGAGCGATTTCTACTTCTTGTGCATCAGCAGAGGCAGTGAGCTTGACATCGGTACTTCCCTGGCTGTAGTTGACAACGACATCGCGGGTATCATCCTCCAAATTGAATCGTGGGTTCACCGTGACTCTAGCGCCGTTGACGTCTAGTCCCTTTGTGGCCTCAACACTACGGACATTGAATCCATTGCCAGCATTGGCGACAACACGAAGGGAAACATCATTGGCTGAGTTCTCTGCATCAAGCTCGAGGCCCGCATTGGCAAAGTCAGTTCCAGCAACCTCAGCGCGAGCAGAGACTCCCCATCCGGAAACATCGGTACGAGCCTTACCCCAGATTGATCGTGGAAGGGAAGCAATATCTGTTGTTGGTCTGGCAGCGGCCTCAATTCCGTAGCTAAGTTCGACATCACCAGCATTGTTGGCGGCTTCCCATTTCAAGGTTGGGTCTAGACCATCAAGACCATCGAAGTTACCGTCGCGAACCGAAATCTATGTAATTTCGTTTCAGTATTATTAGTACTAATTAGGTTTGATCAACCCTGAATAGGATTTATT
>CAAAJI010000377.1:29080-48297 GCA_900642245.1 Fragilaria radians
CTGTCGGAATTCCTGACATTTCCATGGATATATCTCGATGGTTGCATGACCCCCAGATTCTCTTTGCATTATTTTGGACTGGATGTATTACGACTGCACTGACAGTTTACATGGAAACAATTGCATTGAAAACCCTTTCCGCAGCAGAGACGACCCTGATTTTTTCCACGGAACCAATCTGGGGAGCTGCCTGTGCTTCCGTTGTTGTGGGGGAGACATTAGGTCCAGAGACCCTTATGGGCGGTGCACTCATTTTGGGGGGATGCTTAATCTCAAATCTCAATTTCAGTGATGCAAATTCGGTCTTTAGTCTATCCTTTTTACAATCATCTTTGGCAAGCCTTGGACTTGCTTCTCACAAAGCATCCGTTGTTGCAGATATATTAGAAAAGGACACTTTGGATGTCATAGAGGAAGTTGTTAAGGGAGCATCTGATAGCCTGTAACTATTCATTTTCATTAAACACCTGAACATAGCATGAGCTTGCAGATGGACGGCCCTGGGTTTAGACTTGCGATAGACATATGATTATAAGCTAAGAACTACCTATGTAGACTTTGAATCATTGGAGGCCTGCTGATTTATTGTTGTTGTAGTATGATTATGCCTTGCAAATATTGACTAGAAATATTATGTAATTAATTTACAGTCGATGTAAAGTTCTAATTTTATCCTTATCCTTCACTGAAAACAATAATCTAGCATTCTACTTAGGTTCGGAATTAAATGCGAACTCTACCAACTTTATTTGTTGCCGAAGGAGGAGTCACTTTAGCACTTTAAACTGTTAAGAATACAAGAGAATGATGCGATCTTCCATGCGACATTGCAACTATATACTGCGACGCGGTTGTTCTCGTCTTGCGACATCTTCGTCCATCCATACCAAACGTACAGCGACACCATTGGAGGGTGATGCTGGAGCCCTTGCGACTCATATCCATCATGGCATGACAACGCTGTTGGTCGTGGCGACTCCCCTGTACCTGTTGATTCCCAGCAGTCCAAGTGGAATTGTCGATAAAATTTTTGGATCTGCATTAGCCATTACGATGGCAGGACACTCATGGATTGGATTGAATTATGTTGCAACGGATTATGTCCCCAAGATTTCCAAATCGTTGTTGGGACCTGCACGTATCGTGAATGCCATGATTGGTGCAGTAACATTGGTCGGACTGGGAACTATTGCCTTCAACAATCAGGGTGGAATTAAAGGATGTCTTTCAGGTTTGTGGGGGAAATCCGGCAAGAATAAAGCACCTACACTGGTTGAGTAGAAATGAATAGCCGAACTCTTTACATTGGAAATAAATGAAAAGTATTTAGAGAACTAGCATCAACGATATCTATTCATCGCGTCCATTAATACAATTTGTACATAGTATTGCTTCACAGCTCCTGTTTCGTTTCTGGTGCTTCGTCTTTCGACACCAAAACAGGGATTTTTGACGTACTTGCAACATTAGTAGGTTGTTGGGAGAACTTGTTTGAATGTTCTGCAATTTGTCCTCGAAGAATTCCGATGATCGCTTGGAATTGACGCCGCAAAAACACAATAACTTCATGAGCATCTTTTGTCAATCGAAAAAGCAATCGTCCAATCAACTGTTGAAGGACTCGAGGCAGGGGTAAAGATGAAGCCAACCAGGTGTTGATATTGGAGCGCATTCTGTATATTGACTTTCTGGATGTTAATGCTTCCTCTGTTCCTCCAACTGTCAGCTCCACAGAAGTTGACGACTTCAATGGAGGCGAGTCTGATGACTTTGTTGCTTGTTCATACAAATCAGATATCACAAGTTCTTCCCTAATGTGCAACAATTAGAAAAATTACAGTAGTACTTTGCAGCATACGCTCATAAGTACTTACATTTGCAAACATTGCCATGCAGCATCGACAAAGTCTTGATGAGTAGACACTATTGGAAGACCAGTTTCTTCGTCGATTTCATCCTTAATTAGTTCAAAACCGCGCTCAATACAAAGCTGCTCCAAATCCTCATCTGACATGGCCTGTAATCGACGTTCCAAATCATGACGTGATTTAATCATTGAGGATTGTGCCATCACACCATGGCACTGTCGTTGTCTTGGATCAATCAACGTCAACATTAATAGTTGGCCAATCATCCAAAAGAGTCCCATCACCTCTCGAGGTGATTTTGACCTCGTACCACTCTTCATCTATCTAGAATTTGTGAAGCGTACGAGATGCATGAATTGAGATGTTAGATTTTGATGTCTCGTTGAATTTCTGTCGTTAGGTGATAGATAAATACTAACCCTAATATTATTCACGTTTTCACATCTTTTTTCCCCACATTTCCGTCTTAAGCTCATCCATATGGTTGCCTGATGCCTAAAGGCACCTGAAATATTGACACTTCTAAAAGTTATTTCTTTGCCCACGATATTTCAATATTTGTCTGGCAGACTAGCTTTCCCTTTAACGATTACCTAAAGATATTGGAAGTTTTACATACAAACTCTATAATTTGTTTCTAAGATGAGTTAGCGTTTTTGGATGCCTTATATTCCTCAATCCGTTGCAGAAGTTGAGCCACTAATGCTCGACAAATTCGAAGCTGCAATCTCAATAGCCGACGGACATCCCTATACATTTTAATAGAAATATTGCGAATCATAAGCTGTATTGAAGGAGGAATGTATTTATCCAGAAATTCTTTCACGGGAGGCGGAAGTGATATACTGCTCTCAGGTGTTGGTGTGACCTCTAAGCCATTGCCATCATCCTTGTCATCTTTTACCACTGTATCGACATTGAGATCAACAGAGGCTGTCTCATTTTTGTGCTGAGGTTCTATTGTTTCAGTCAATGAAGCTGCTTCTTGTGTAGATTCAGTATGTGATTCGTCGTCAAGACTTTGAATTGTTGCATTGTCTATTGCGGCTTTCGGAATTCCAAACTCACTTTTTGATTCTACCACAGACTCTGGGGTATCTTTCGACGATGATGCAAGCTCCAACTCTAACTCTCTCTTTCTTTCCAGTAGGCGTTCTTTCTCTGCCAAGGCGGCGGTTTTCATGCTTTCGATTTCGTTCAAGTAGTCAGCTTTTAAATCTGGATTTTGCTCCAAAATTTCATCACTTATCGTAGGATATACCATAATTCTGGTGAGATGGTTGAAATTTAAATTGTATACTTCAGAAAGGTAACACTTACAATTGTTCTTTCACAGCAAGACATTGTCTTGCAGCCTCCAAATAATCCTCGCGACTAAGCACTGTCCCTTGCTTAGATTTGTCGATCAATTCAAAGCCAAGCTTTGTACAAATCGCTTCAAGTTCAGAGTTCGAGAGGCTTTCCAAGTCTATCGTAGATTCTTTCTGACTTAACACATAGGAAGCAGAGAGGAGGTAGGCAACGGCGAGAAACAAAAGTGTTTGGAAATACATTATTTTCTTATGATATCATTCCGACTCACAAGGTGTCGACACGTGGAATTTTCTGAAATTTTCAATGAAAACATAACAAGTTGTTCACTCTACGACTTACACGTCACGGGTAAAAACAACAAAACGAGTTTCTGATCCAGATTTGCCAACTTTGAAATAAGACTTCGTCACCAAAATTGAGGAAAAATAATCATTGGGACATGACTAGAAACAATTTTTGGTCTAGCTAATTTGATGCCAATCATTTGGATGGCTCAGAATCCAATCCACAGTATGAATCAGAGATAAGAAACAAAGGTTACAAAAAAAATTTGGTGCACTTTGTTTACACCATTTGTTACTGGACTAAAGTATTGGTATATTGACGGAACAATTGTTTAACCAATTGCTGTCTATGCGCCTTCCCTGTCCATTTTGCTAATTAGTGATAAAGGTAGCGAAAATAGTGATGAAAATAGAGGTAGTAACATCAATGTTTCAGGTCAATTTAAGCTAGGCAATAATTTACTGAAGCTCAGACTTGAATTTGCATTGGGAATAAAGCATGAGGAGTGACTTGGAAAGGCTGCAGACTGGAGTGCAGAGTGTGTAGAAGAGTTAAACAACGTTAATCGCCATTTACATGTATCTAACAAAAATGTAGACCAAGAAAAAGATTATTGAGATGATGGACTGGAGTGTGGATTCAGATTGGAATGAGAACATTTTCCTGCAAGTGTCTATGAAGCGTCTCGGAATTACTGGAGAAAATCATTTTGAAAGGAAAGAGTGAAAGATGCGTTATGTTTTAAGTGACATTGGATTGAAATAAGATACCAGATATTTCGGGATTTATTACAAATAAATTCTTTTTATTCTCTCAACAGTGGAAATCATTATCACTTTTGAATAGGGGAAATTTCGCATGGATGCTAACTAATAAGATTAATTGGACTTACACATTACTTCATCGAGTTCAGGTTTGACTTCTGTCATTGAAAGTAAAGCAATAAATTGAGGTCATATCTTGGGGATGAAGACAACCATTTTCAATCGAGAAAATAAATGAATGTTGATGTTGATGCAAGGAATTCTTCTGATACACATCCAAAGATTTTAGAAATGCCATGTCGTGGCAACTATGTCCATCTTGCATATCCGGCAAAAATATTATTGTAATTGTGAATTCGGAGATTTCAGGTGTCATTACGCTGTAATCCAGCGAATGGCTTTCCCCATCGTCTTCAGTACAACAAATTTGCACTCAATTAATTACATACATAATCCGATCTTAAAATGGCATATTTGGCAGGAGAGAATTTTCGTTTCATTACTCGCACTTGCTTCGATGTAGAATTTTCGGATATTCTCATCCTTAAGTTCATACCGCATTCTGTAACATATCACATCATCTGGAAAGGTTTATATCTTAAATCTCCGTATGCCGGTAAATAGGAAGGGAATTGATTTCAAAGTGATGCCAGAAGCACAATAGTGCCGGTGGAAGTTACACTAAGGGACAAATCACTGTTTGGGAAGTCAAGACAAAAATTCTCCGATTGGAACGACCTTTGGAGATAATTATCATTCGCAGGAAGTTGTTGTCCAAACTTCTCAGGAAATGAAACGGTGAGAAGAAATAATCTAAGTAAGGAGTTCATTCGTGACAAATTGCAAGAAGATCCATCCAGGATGCGAACCCATCTGTGATTCCCAATTTAAATCACTAACCAATTCGGATTTTCGAGCAGCAAAAACGAAGAGTTCTCTACCTACACGAGGAAGCGTTTCCCTCCCTCTCATAAAAAATTACAAACGTATCTTAAATACAGGTACCGCTACAACTGAACAGTAATTGATCAAACACGAAATGCTTTCACATAGAATTTGTATCTGTTCGACAAATATCTTCCTAATCTATACTATGTTATCTCGTTCAGCACTCTCCTTTTCGGTGTCCCGCATTGGACGAAGAGCCTTTCACTCGGCATTGTCAGTAGCTGCCAAACCAGGACAAGCTGAAGTTATCTTGGTTGGATGTGGTGCACCGAATCGTGGAATGGGATGGTATCATGGCATTCAGGTACGAGTCATTTATGTGCTTAAAAGAGGATCGTAATGCCACGAAACACGACATGGATGTTAGATTCCCGATCTTAATGTAATCGGTACTTATACTGAATTTGCGTCGGCATGAAGGCCCTGGTGATTTGTCAATTTAGTCTCTTTCTAACGGCATGTCGTTCTTTCTTTTAACAGATGCTGGAAGGAAGGTAAGCACTGGTTTGTAAACACAGGCTGACTTGGGTAATCGACAATATCTTTGGATTGAAGGGGTTCTTGCTGCTAATCGAGGGCATTATTTTTTCACAGAAATTCCCCACAGACAAATTACTACTGGATTACATTTGGTGACGTCAACTTTAAGTTATCACATGTTTCCACGAACGTCATTTTTTCCAAAGAAGATTTTCCCAGAAAAGAGCTTTCTCTCACCTTTTCCATTGATATTTCTTAACAGATGCCCTTCAGCTGCACTGGACTACATTGTTGAACCATGGTTTTTGGGTGGTGGAGCCACTTCGGAAGCTGGAGTTGAATTCGCGGACTGGCAAGCTTCCGTCGAGGCGAAGTATGGTACCAAATTCGCAGCATCTCTCGACAAACTGCCCCCGGCGGCCGCGCCAAGACTTGCATTAATTTCCGGGCGTACTGCTGACAATCCTCGCCTTTTGACTGAATCTATTGCTAGCGGTGCAACTTGTATCTATTTAGAAAAGCCTGGTGCTCCAACTGTAACAGAGCTTGAACAAATGTCTAAGGAGGCGGAAGCTGCTGGTGTCAAGGTGCTTATGGGATACAACAAAAATGTCTGCAAGTATGTTGCCAAGACTCGTGAATTCGCCGCAGGAGTTAAGGGCTCCCATGTTACCTTTATTACAAACAATGCTTATGAGAATACCAAGGAATCGCTTGGAGAATGTTTTGAACGTAATGCTGAGGGTATGTTGAAGAATATGGTTATCCATGAACTTGCATTGCTTGTGTCATTCTACGATGTATCTGTGGATAACATCGCATCTGTGGTTGCCGATAAGGAATTTTCAGAAATGCAGACACTTGCTGGCCCATCTGGTAAGGAATGGACAGACTTTAACAAAATCAAGTTTACCATAACCACCAAGACAGGGCAAACAGTCAGTGTCCAGGGAGATCGTTGCGGAGGCACTGACTCCTACGCAAAGGTCGATGACGCAGCTGGAAAGGAGGTATTCCGTTATTACATGCCAGATGAGGATGACAAGGTCAATGTACAAAAACTGCAAGCCAAATATCCAACTGCTATGCCATATTTCTTCACTCAAGATCCTGACTATGTTACTGTGAAGGAACGTGTCGCAAAGGCCACGGTTGACGGAAACCCTGCGGAAGGTGTTGCCACCATTGAAATTGCTGTTGAGACCCTCAAAGTTGCAGAATACCTCACTCCTATCCTGCAGGAACAGCTCAAGTAAATCACATCACATTTTTTGCAACAGGGATTGACATTCTCAGGGCGCACTAATTTCAATTAAGGTATCATCTTTTTGTCTGAAAGCCACCATGAGAGAAGTTAAATATTAGAAGAATGATGTATAAAAGCAAATAGTTCAATCGTATTGGAGATTACCTTTAAGGTATAGATCAATTACCCATTGACGTTTACCTCATTGAATGTGTCTTTTATGTGCTGCGTAAAACAACATTCAATACTTGGTCCATGAATTACATTGTCAGAACTTACGGGCTCAATCGACCATACTATAAACTTGGAATGATGATGAGCGTCAATCGTCAAGTAACTGTAGGCATAGTTTTGTAAAGTATAACGTCTTAAGTGCTTCCCATCAGAAGTGTAGCCTTCTTAATCATATTCAAAGACATTGAAAGTTTGCATGTATGTGACTGTAGCAATAAAGCTTAGTAATATCCTATTATTGCTTTTGACATGCAGTGACTCCTTCCCCTGCTGGATATATCATGACTTCCAAATAGTGAAATTTATTTGGACCATTCCATATAGATAATGTAATCGATTACTGTATGGCTGTCTTCATTTACTGGTAATTCCAACAACAAAAGGCGGCTGAACAATTTGCCTCTAGCAATTTTCAAATAAATTTCTAACCATGTGGACAGGTGCATCTTCTAAATCCGTCCGACCCATGACTTGGGATCCAAAGTCTCCATTGTGCCTATTGGTACCAACAATGCAGGAAGGAAAAGTTCTATTGGGTAACTTTTATGCGAGCGATGGTATTGGCGTACACCCTTCCGAGACATCGGCTCTACTCCAGATTTTAACCGGTTCTCAACAAGCAAAGGCAAATTCTCAATCTGAACCACAACCACAGCGTAGTTATCGTAGTATCCTTAATTCCTGCTTAGAAGAATTTCTGCAAGATACAGAGCATCCCATTGAATTTGCTTCTCTTGAATTGTTCAAGTTAATGTACGCCATTACTCATCTGACGGAAACTCACATCCTTCGAACGCCAACTATGGCAGATACAGTTTCGTATCTTCGTCATCATCATATGGAAACACTTTTGATCCAAGAGTTTCTTGAAACTACCTCTCATCCTGAAGAACATGAAGAATATTGGACGCTTTTGCGTAAACTTGTAATTCGTGGATGTCTTTCAGACGCCTGGAGTGTCCTAACTTATCATTCAGCATGTCAGCGTGCTGCAATGGAAAACCCATTATCGGCATCGTCCTCAAGAGAAATAATTGCCTCGCCATATTCAAATACGAATGCTCTTGCCTATTCCAGAGAACGAGATCGTCATGGCTTTGCCGCCTTGAGAGAGATATTGGAAAGAGCTCCGATACCAGGAGGCCGTACAGATTTGTACGATATAGAACAAAACGACGGCGACGATGACGACGAGGAAGACAGGAATAATATTTCTGCTAATCTCTTTAAGAATAAGTCGTTTATGAGTGGTGTTCATCAAAAGGATTACCAATTATGGAACACAAACCCATCTGCAGCCTTGGCTACTTGGCGAATGTGGCAATCACAGGTAACATCTTTCAGCAGTGTTGGTGGTGTCGGTTCCTTCCTTCTGAATCGAGAACCTCGATTAATCCCATTGTTGCAGATGATGCATGGAGACCTGTCGTCAATTCCTTTCGAGGATTGGTCAGAAGCATTGTGTGCGGAACTTTTGTATATTCGACCGAATTTGCGACCTGAGGACTTACCAGTGCGCCTGTCCAGATCTATGCAACGAATGGGACAGACCGATTCATGCTCACTGATTTTGGCAATACTCGAAGGGGATTATGGAGCTATTGTGGAAAGTTTGTATACTAAACTGGGGGGAGGGAGCGGTGCAGCGTTACCTGCAACTATGGTATGTGTAAACAATGAATGCATTGCCTTTGTATTGAACAAGTATTTTTCCACTCACTTTTCTGGTTAAGACATCGCTCCTCTGCAATCTTCTGATGAAGGCCAAGCGTATTCCAGAATCTGCCAAGGACATACAGATCAATCTGTTGCTTGAGGCGGCAGAAGCAATTCTGTCGTCGCACTCAAATCCAGATATCGGCATGCGTCTTGTTGCTCATTTGTTAGTTCCACACTGTTCCGCAAACAATGATTTACGAATCGTTTCAACGCTTGCCGAAGCACTCGAGCATCATATCCCACAATCCGATTCTGAGGCTCAGCTCTTACTTGATATAGTGAGACCTTTGATATCCAAGAAACGATCCGAACGTATTTTGGATGGTTGTTTAAGCATGATTGCCGGTCGCTATCGTCAACTGATCGCCACAAAGAGTCGAGATTCAACCAAGCAAAATTCTAAGATAGCCATGAATTGGTTACTCGTCGGAGCTGAACTGGAAGCTGAAATGTTTGATAAAGGAATATGTTTTCGTTTGATTGTAATTGCTTGCCGGCAGTCAAGTAGCAAACTACTTCAGCATTTGCTAGGTAATGAACCGTGGAGAGCAGATGTCATTGAGGTTTCTAAGGGCTTCTCTCTCGCGTTGACCGACAAAATGGAAGATGTGGAATCTGTCCGATTACTTCACTCCATGTCCACAATGGCGGTGGCCGTGGCCGAACAATCATCGGATCGTACATCAATAGTTGCGCACGAAATAGGACATTGCCTTCGCCGAGGGTTGGCGCCACCTACGATGCATCGAGATTTGCTAAACCTAGCAAAGAGTGTTTTGGATTATGAAGACGCACTCTTTACAAATGGAAATCATGAATCGACGGAATCTTCTTTCTCCGTTGATGATATGCAAGCTCTCATGGAGAACTTCTTGCATCTTACCACCTTATCAGATACAAAGTTGTGGGATGTGAAGGACCAAATGAACCTTGCCCTGGGTAAGGGGCTCATGCGAGCCTTCCTGACGGAAAATAAAAAGTTACAGAAGAGAAAGGCAGGAACGTCGGACACTGCGCCAAGTCGTCTGATCACGACTAATTTAGAATCTTACACTTATGCAGAACAAGAAAGTCTCGTTGCAAGTATGTTGGATTTATGATTTTGAAGCCCTTCGAAAAGTGTCAGCATTAAAACCCCTAGTCCAATAAATATACCCAAGGACTATTTCTCTTTCGTCATGCATTTACCTTTGCCACATAGGTATTCAGTTATCATCACTGATTGCACTTTTACCAGATCAAAATTATATATCTAATAAATGGAAGTAAAATAGCATTTCTGATCCTCAGTTCGTCATCATTTGACGATTTTGTTGCAACCAAACATGACTCAAAGTGATGAAGTGACAACAATCAATAAAGCTGTAATCATTAAAAGTCACTTGACAGAAATTAACTTTATAAACAAAGTTATGTGAGTCACATTGTACAGAGAAAATGAAATTAAATCAAATTGACAATGACAAATTATCCCTTGACTTTGGAATATTGGCTCAAAAAAATCAGTTCTGATAAGAAAGGATTGATGTGAAATCAGAATCTTGGGACAAATACCTTATAGAATGAATCAAAGGGAGAAAGGATGAAACAAAATGATAACCAGCTATTTGCCTACAAAAACTAGAAGAGAAATTTGGATAGTAGAAGTATGAATCGCAAAAACAAAATTTCTCACACAGTTACGCATGATGAGGTCTATCAGGGTATGATTTTTGTCATCACAAATTGGATGATAGCAACTATACTTCACCCTAGTTCCTAACACCAGTCACTGCGAATCAAAAAGATTCAACTACAAAAAGAAGAAAAGTAGACCATGACATTCTCTCATCATGGATGAGATACGTTCTGAACTAGATATTGATTCCAGCAGGACGAGCTCAGGAGGTAATGTTCCACCCAATGATTGAAATTCACTCTCTTTCTTGACCTTCCCCCTGAAGATTGTAAGTTCTACTTTCCCATGGGAAAGGCAATCAAGCTGACTGAGTCCACCACCATACATGGTATCAATAATGCAAAATAGTCCCAGCCCTTAAGTAAGTCCGCAAGCTAGTGCCCTGATGGCTAGTCTCTTGATTGATTTGATAGCTGAAAGTGTGCCCACAAAATCCATTCTGATATTCTCTATGAACATGCACAATGACACATGAGCTTAAAGGTATTTATTGTCAAGATAACTTAAGTTACACATTTAGACCTAAAGCACGTATCAAGAAGACAGTCTGCTTGTGAAGGCAGTAAACTTATTGCATATATTGTGACGTGGTAGCGATTGCATCGCATTTGGATCTTTCATCCTACATGTTTAGGTAATTTGGGCAGTTTTGTAGGTCAACCTAGGGCAAACCAATTTTCTGACGGAAATCACATTTTAAATTTCATCAGCTAAGCGATCGAGTTAAGCTTAACTAGGCGATATTGAAGGAGATGATAACATTTGGATAGGTAACGTGTCTTTCGGGCTAAGTTCACTTGGACTTAAAGTGAAAACTAGCATCTTCAATTTTTCCTCGGAGGAAGCTACAGTCGGTTTATTGGAAAGTGCATAAGAAATAGCCCATCCTGCAATTCCTCCTACGATGCCGATCAAGACAAAGAGAAAGACAAGAATCCAAAGGTATTTTCCACATGTTAGACCTGTTCTTCTGGTTGACGATACAGGCTCGTTCTTGTCTCGTTCGTTTATAGTGTCGCTACAACTACTTGGCGATAATTGTTCCTGAACTTCCATCGAATTGGACCCACTCGACAAACTTGGACTGGGGCGTATCACTTCCATTTCATGAGATTCATCATCAATTTCTAGCGAGGGATGATTCCGTTGTCCCATGGCACCATTTAATACATAACTAACGGCATTATGCAACAGCACACTCTCATCCTCATCTTCAAGAGAATACTTGCGACGAAATATGCTCAAAGTGTTGGGTTCACCCATGCTAGAAAGTTCAGAAACGCCATCCTCGTCAGGAAAGGTAGATATTTTGCCAATGTTCAAATGTCGCTGTGTCATGATTGAATGGTTGTTTTTTTAGTTTATGGGCTAGACCAGAGCTCCTCTGGATGTTTCGTGGATGACTTCAATTATTGAACGGTTGACACTCCAGTTTTTTAGAAATCTCATATTCTTCTAGCATCTTGGTCAGGGCGAACGGGTTTGAAAACATTTGAGAAGAATAAAAAGTACGCATTCGTACTGCTACTGTCACGACTTACTAGTATTCCAATGACCTCCCAATATCAAGCTCGGACTTTTTTTTTGTTGAAGCGTCGGAATAATAATTTAAAAGTTGAACTATACACTGAATTGAATCGATGCATGTCTGCCATGCCCAATCAAACATTTTCTTATTTGATTGGATTTGCTCTTAGCCTTGCCTTAATAGGATTAGGAGGAAACCTTTTTCATCTGAAACGATTGACACAGAATAAGAGGGATCCATCTGACCTTCCTGATTGGGGAAATGACCCATGGGTTTCATCACAATCGCGTAGAGTACTTTCAAATGAGATCAGAGTGCAAGAATCTACCGTCTTTACTAGAATCGTCACAGAGTCAGCCTCTGTATTAGATTATTGTTCTGGTGCACAAATATCCATCAGTGCAACGACTGCCACAAAGGATAGCAAAAACAAGAGCCAAAGTTTATTGAAGGGTAAAAAGGGTGTAGCGTTAAGCCGTTTTGGATTCATGAAATCACTGAATAATCATTTGATGATGATGAGTGCCTCAAACAGCCCCAAAAAGCAATGCTTTTCAGCCCCTTCGACTGCCTGTCAGTCGACACAATATACAATGCTAGTCTCATTTCATACGGAACAATTGCGAACGCTTTTCTTGAATCTATTATCCTGGATTACGTATCCTCATGTATCGCAAATACTAGTAATAGTACCACCATCCTTAAACGCAACAATACAAGATGATTCAAAATATGGCCACAGACTCTGGACTTGGCATACTGATCCAGAGCATATTGTTCAATTGGAATTCACAGAGCACATTTGGAATATTTCTACCTCAGGAGATCATAGTTCAGTCATCCAAAATGATGCTGTAGTTTGGATGAATGGAAATGCGCCTCCCGAGAAAGCCAACTATCACGGATTGTTAAATGGATTGGAGCTTTGGAAACGTAATGCAAATAGTGTTGTTGCGTCGCAAGGATGGAATATTGTTTTTCCCCACATGGAGACTCATATCTCTAGCAAAAAATTCAACACATCCTCGAAGCCTCTGAAACCTATTTGTCAACATGACCAAGCAACATCTGTAATTCACACCCATGAAGAATTTCATATTCCCGATTTACATTACCTCATTGTCCATCGTTACTACCTTTGCTTTCTCTCACACAAAGTCCTAACTCCGCTGCATCGATTTGCTGCTCCATTGACCACAAAATCAGAAAGCGTCTTACTTCAACGAGTGATTATTGCCATGGTTTTGAGTCAAGTAACAGGACAAAGTCCCTGGATATACAATTCAGTTGGAATACCAGGTCCATCACATTCTCGTCGACTAGTCCAAGATCGGATTCGAAGTACAGTCTCTGAGAGAGGTTCCCTAAATCTGTTACGGCGGTCCTCATCTGTTACATCGACTTCATCAAATAGCCTTTTGGGTTTGTTTTTAAGGCGACAACTTACCGAAATAAATATGAAGGTCAGTATCGCAGATACAGCGTCTACGTCAGGTAATGAAATTCTTGATCTTGAGAGTGTAAAACTACTGTTAGAATTCTTCGGATCTCTACCATTGTTCAATCGATATCTATCAGACGTTTCCATTTTATACTCTTCCCCATGCAGTGGGAAATAATGACACGTGGCTTCTTTCATTCCTTGAGAATTGAAGTTTCCATGAAAACTGCCTCGCCATGTATCTAAAGGAAAACATGGTTTTACCATTCTATTTGTTTGGAACTAGCAGTCGATCTAAGGGGCATTCGCAGAATGCATAATTGTTCAATAGCGGGAAACAACACTAGAACAAAAGTTAAAATAATATACCTAAAGTTCCACCTTTCTCTTGATTCGTACTTCCACATTGTCCAAACTAAAATTATGGAGTGGAGCACGGATGTTGGCCACGTAAGGGCCTTCCTCCCATTGGACTCGGATAGCCTCCGAGGGTTGAAGGGTGGTAGTAATAGTCCCAAGGCCTTCCACACGACGTTGAATGGAAACTTCGACGCTCCCATCAGTACCCACTGTAGGCATCAACACAGTCTTGTCACCTACCATTTGTGCCAGTGTCACTGTTTGGCTGCCAGAATCCATACTAAGTGATGTCCCTCCCACAGCGTATCCCAATGCAATATCTGCTTTACGTGATGCCATGTCAAACCTAGGAGTTACAGTCATCCGACCAGCAGGAAGGTTCAACGATTGACGAACCAATGCCTTTTGGATGTAAGTTTTTGCCGCAGCTGGAACGAAGAGTTAGGATTCCGATTGAAATTGTGAGATATGAGACGGAAGATTGTGACAAAAAAAGGAATTTCTTTACTGAAATAAATTGACTTACAAACTCTTCCATTCACTTGTATAGAAAGTGAAGGCCCATCAGCACGAATATCCAAATCCATTATCTCAGGACTCTTCGATGTGGTAGATCCTCGAGCTGATAGGACATACCCTTGAATCTCACGCTTTGCCTTTGCCCAATAGGTACAAGGAAGCGATGTCTTTGTTTTCATTTGAAGTTCCAAACCAGCCTGATAACACGTGATATTTTCCATTATCATCCGTGAGATACCTTGATCCATAGTTTGACAAAAATGCATCGATTCGAAACACGTACCTCCCAATCCATGGTAGACGTAGAACCTTTCGTCTGCCATGTCACAATAGGCTCTACGCCACCTAAATTTCCATCTTGAAAATTTCCAAACCCTGAATTGCTGATCCCAATCTTAATTTCATTATTCAAAAACAAGATAGATTATTTCGTGAGTTGAGGTTATAACTTCCAAAGTCGACAAGAGAAAGGAAGGCAACCCATGCCTTAATTTGACATTTGTTCGTACCGTCACTTGTGGTTTCGGAATTTCAGCTACAGCGATCCCGAGAATCAAGAGTAGCAATGTGATAGAAAACTTGTCCATGGAGCGAAATATGTCAAGTATCGAAAGGAGAGAAGAGACTGGGTGAAGCGACAATGTGGAGGAGCAAAAAGAACAGTCGGTGTCGTCGGCATTGAGAGATTCCGACCGTGTACTCGTCTGTCTACTGTACAAATTATTTGAAAAAAATTATGACGTCATTCAAATCTGAGACTGAATATCAAAACAAGTACAGTAGTACTGAATCCTCAAAGGGAAAAACTTCAGCAATTAAACATGGTTATTTTATCGTTAGTTAGTCCTTGGAACGACCGCTTTAGTTTATTAGCTGAAGACCGAGAACAGATTTCATGTGATGGAAAAGAGTGAAGAAAGTAATCCGGTGATATTGATACACATGATTTGAGAGCTACAAGGATGACAAAATAATCAACTTCAAAATTGAACGTCGCGCTTGATACCAACATTGGCACCACTGATACTTGTTCCATCCAATGGCATGTTAACATTCGCTGTCCATGCACCATCCTCCCATTCTACATTGATGCTTTCATTTGGTTTCAAGGTCGCAGTCAAGGATGAATCATCCCCCAATGTTCGCTCCCACTCAACAGAAATATCTCCCTTATTGTTGATCGTTGGAGCAACGCGATTGCGGTCGTCCAACTTTTGTGAGATGGTCACTTCTTGGTTATCACGAGAGGCAACCAATTTGACATCGGTCTTTCCGGCCTTGTGAGCGATTTCTACTTCTTGTGCATCAGCAGAGGCAGTGAGCTTGACATCGGTACTTCCCTGGCTGTAGTTGACAACGACATCGCTGGTATCATCCTCCAAATTGAATCGTGGGTTGACCGTCACTCTAGCTCCATTGACGTCTAGTCCCTTTGTGGCCTCAACACTACGGACATTGAATCCATTGCCGGCATTGGCGACAACACGAAGGGAAACATCGTTGGCTGAGTTCTCTGCATCAAGCTCGAGGCCCGCATTGGCAAAGTCAGTTCCAGCAACCTCAGCGCGAGCAGAGACTCCCCATCCGGAAACATCGGTACGAGCCTTACCCCAGATTGATCGTGGAAGGGAAGCGATATCTGTTGTTGGTCTGGCGGCGGCCTCAATTCCGTAGCTAAGTTCGACATCACCAGCATTGTTGGCGGCTTCCCATTTCAAGGTTGGGTCTAGACCATCAAGACCATCGAAGTTACCGTCGCGAACCGAAATCTATGACATTAAAAATTTCGTTTCAGTATTATTAGTACAAATTAGGTTTGATCAACCCTGAATAGGATTTAATCAATGGTTAACATATTTCTTACCGAAAGTTGAGGTTTTCCAGCAGCTGCAAGACCAAGGATGGAGAGGAGAGCAAAAGCAGAAATCTTCATTGTGATTATTTAGTATTGACGATTACTTGAATTATCCTCGGAAGAAATTTTGTGAGTTTAATTGTAATAGCTAAGGTCCTTTTGTTCAAGGTGTCAAGATGGGAAGCCTGATGTCTTCAGGAAATGAAATACGTTGGATTTCAATTTAGGGTTTTGCCTGGTATCTTCTTTGGTTCATCCCTCAGCGAATGGCAAATTCCTTTCGACCCCAGTTAATGTGTAGGAACCTAGTACAAATGTGAATTACCTGGAATTATGAACGAATCCGATTCAAAAGATCTTTTCAATATTTAATGCAGATCTCAAACTATATTTTCTGAGTACGTGGTTTCCATTTGACACCGAGTGTGACAGCTGTGACACCAAACTAGTGCATTTAGCTAAATTTATCAAGGATTAGAGTAGACTATCAAACCGAACACTACGTTACCATTTCGGGATTCGACAGTATCAAACCGAACACTACGTACAATCAATTCACAATTTCAAATAACTCAATTTCAATCTCAAACTAAGAAATGAAGTTCACCATCGTTGCTCTCCTCGCTTTAGTCTCTCTGACAGCAGCAGGAAAGCCCCAATTATCGGTATGTTTTGAATATCTCGATGATGAATTGAGATATCTATACTTCTCCTCATTTTTTCACTCAGGTTTCTGTTCGTGACGGTCAATTTGATGGACTGGATGGATTTGACCCTACCTTGAAATGGGAAGCCGCTAACAATGCGGGTGACTTCGAATTTAGCTACGGAATTGAGGCCGCCGCCAGACCAACAACAGACATCGCTTCCCTTCCACGATCAATCTGGGGTAAGGCTCGTACCGATGTTTCCGGATGGGGAGTCTCTGCTCGCGCTGAGGTTGCTGGAACTGACTTTGTCAATGCTGATCTCGAGCTTGATGCAGAGAACTCAGCCAACGATGTATCATTTCGTGTTGTCGCCAATGCTGGCAATGGATTCAATGTCCGTAGTGTTGAGGCCACAAAGGGACTAGACGTAAATGGAGCTAGAGTGACGGTCAACCCACGATTCAATTTGGAGGATGATACCAGCGATGTCGTTGTCAACTACAGCCAGGGAAGTACCGATGTCAAGCTCACTGCCTCTGCTGATGCACAAGAAGTAGAAATCGCTCACAAGGCCGGAAAGACCGATGTCAAGTTGATTGCCTCTCGTGATAACCAAGAAGTGACCATCTCACAAAAGTTGGACGACCGCAATCGCATTGCTCCAACGATCAACAATAAGGGTGACATTTCTGTTGAGTGGGAGCGAACATTGGGGGATGATTCATCCTTGACTGCGACCTTGAAACCAAATGAAAGCATCAATGTAGAATGGGAGGATGGTGCTTGGACAGCGAATGTGAACATGCCACTGACTGGAACAAGTATCAGTGGTGCCAATGTTGGTATCAAGCGCGACGTCCAGTTTTAGATTGCAATATATATATTCCATGTAAAGTACTGCAATAAATTGTCAAATAATCTTCTTTATGATTTTTCCCCGTTAGTAACAACCTATTCTCTTCAGAGAGATATTGATAAATGCAACATCTGCATAACCAAAATTATGATAAATGCACTAACTCCCTTACATACCAGACTTATTCTCAAGGAGTTAAATTAGCAAAAAGAGTATTGGATGTTATCAAAAACAATTCTAGATGTTCACCAGATCACAAGACATAAAAAAGATATATTTCCTGAAATAAAACCTGAAAAAAGTATCATATCAAAGCTATTTAATCCCAAATTTGAGATTCTACAGATCATAAGGCAAATAAGGCTAGAGGGCTTTTTCTGGCAACCAACACCAAACGACTAATTCATAGTGCTTATACAAACATAGCAAAGGGCAATCACAAGAGACTATAAGCTGAATTTGTTTTGGCCTTCTCCACAGAGCATTATGTGTATTTACAATAATTGAATGATTACTTCAAAGCTTAATAATCAAAACTTTATAAAAAGCGCGTGTGATTCATTATCATCTAAACATTAGAGACCGTTGGTTAGTATCATATAAAGTTTACGAACTACAAAGCAAAAGCAATTCTCATCTTCAGTTATTGTTGTTCTAGACAAGCTAACATTTCTGACATCTATATCATCTAGAATGGCATGTACTAATAGCACTTTACATCTCCAATTGCTTGTACAAAGTTAAACCCCTTGCATGAATCACTTTCTAGATAAATACAATGTGCAGAACTATAAACTTAAAGTGTTATCTTCTAGGAGTCTAGAATATAGTGGATTTACCCCCCAAGATTGTACATGAAGGATATGCTTTGGGATTATATGGTTGCTTATCATGCATTGTAAAGTCAATGATCATATCCTCAATGATATGAGCAGCCTTGACAAATAAATGTAAGGGCTTATTTTTTTGATAAGGTGCACTTAAGTCATTAGTACTCAAACGGCACATACTTGGTGAAAGTGATCCATGATTATCATTATTACTTGCATTTTTCCAAACAATCTCTAGTAGTACTATTTGTTTTGCGTCATGAGATGCTACAAAGTATGCAGTTATGAGCAGATTTGAAGCAAGTTAATAGATGGGAAACAATCATGAAAAGTAAGACACACAGGTGAAAAGGCGACCGTATGATTATAGAAAAGGTGACAGAGATTTAGTTGATGTATTGGGCAACATGTAGAATTAGTTGCTCTCTGTGATGTTTTTGAAGTAGGTTGTAAAAAGGAAAAACTGAAATTAACTATCTAGTCAATTTGGCCTTCCCTATATGTTCACTGTGTGATTTCATTCCTTCCCAAGGACTTTCAAATATTCATTCCTGGATTGAGGATAATTTGTGGTATCGTGAAATAGTTAAAGAAGTTAAGGGTTGAGTTTTTGGGGTCATCTTTTTATGTATGTTTCATCTA